>JAGSMR010000092.1:615000-735000 GCA_029286605.1 Sericinus montela
TTCGATCCCATTTGGTAGACCAGTACCAATGGGTTTTCTCAAGTACGATTCACATCGTTGGCTTGGACAGCCTCACCATCTGTAACGTAATCCAAAAAAAAAATGTCTTCCGTGAAAGGTGGGTCGAAATTACATAATTGTCCTTACCTCTGTTTACCCTAGTATTGCAAATAGAGTGAAGATAATATTTATATTATTATTCATAAAAGAAGGCCGTTATCTACTATACAAATGTCAAAACATCTCAAAGAGAATTTTTGAAGAAATAAATATTTTAAATTCAGCCTCTCTACATTTCTTTCTCAGACAACTTCAATCAAAGAATAAATGGATGAATTTATGATATATATTGGCAGATATATGGTACAGGTTGGCGTGTATTTAAGTGTACTTCCACATATTTCGTCGAAACAAAGAAAGTATTTATTGTTTCGACGAAATCTATGGAAAAGAAGAATTTTTACCAAAAACCCAGACCCGAATACAGAACATGGTTTTCCTACATTGACCCGTCTGGGAATAGAACCCGAGACCTCAGAGCGAGAGCCACCCTGGAAACCGATGTATACTCTATTCGTCCAAGGATGTCTTCGTTACTAAAATTAACTAAAGCAACTTAAAAAGAAATTCACCTGTCCCTCCTCCCTGCCGCTGGGCTTCCAGTTCTGAATGAAGTATTGGCCTCCAGCGCCTTGCTGACCACCTTGTGTAGGGTGCTACAATCATGAATAATAAATATCTTAAAGCAATACCTAATACAGGGGTAGATAGAGGTCTATACAATGAAGTCCTTTCGTCTCACTAACCACCGAAGAGATCTTTGGGACAACGTGACGGGTGGTGAGCCCATCGCCGTCTTAATGTCCAAGGCAACGATAAAAAGCGTACGTAAGTTTTTTGAAAAAAGCCTTTGGGATCGAACTCAGGTATCTTTCGAATTCCGATCACCTAACCACTCGACTATCGTGACTCTCTACAATCATAAACATTTTATTTATTGGATTCACAAATTACGCAACATGAATTAAGTAAAAAATCTCTTATTCTTCGAACACTATTACTCGTACCTTTTGTATTTTATGTACTGGCTCAGAATCTGTGACGTCCGTCCCAAATAAGCATATGTGGAAAGTGGATCGAAAGTCCTTCATTGTCTAGGGCTCTGCCTACCCCAGTATGGAAAATTTCGTCAACATATTAAAACGAAATTATAAAAAAACAATCGAACCTTACAGCATAATCTAAAATTCCATCGACATCACATTGTTGCTTGGCATTCCACCACAGTGCGTTTTTCGCAGAATTTTCTGCCACGCACTTGCACTTTATGGAATATTCTGCGGTCAGCGTTTTTCCGGACTGATAAGAATTAGGGAGCTTCAAGAAAAGAGCCTGTTCCTTTCTCAAAGGCCGGCAACGCATTTGCTATTCCTCTGGTATTCATTGGTGGCGGTGATCACTTACCATCACTTGAGCCTCCTGCTCGTTTGCCCCTTATTATTTATAAAAAATAGCAAGTTTGAAAGATGATCTTATCATTGAAATTGATAAGGACGTTTTTCGATAGTTTGGGTACGTTAAATACGTACCAAAACTATCGAATGAGTGAAGACCGAATGGTGAAGAAAATACAGCGGGAAAGTTAACACATACATTAATTGAAAAAATGTTTTTAAAACTTCAACTGACAAGGGCAGAATTTGAACCCGCGACCTCTGGCGAACCGTGGCAACGCTCTTACCTCCGAACCACCGTGTCTTACACGCGTCAGTTGAAATTTTAAATCTGTATTCTCTTTTCTTTACTTATGTCTGTTTTGGCATCGCTTTGTTTCGCACATGAAAGTTCAGCATAACAAATATGCTTAAAAATCAATAAAAACTTGCGTAATAAAAGAACATTCATTAAGTTTAAGTAACAATAACAAAACTTTATATCGTTGTTAGCACTAAAACTCTAATAGGGATGGAATGCTCTGTATGAGTTAGTAATTGTAGCTTCGAGATCTTCTAACTCACCTGACTCTGACCCTGACCTTGTGACCATTCGTGTTTGGGTTCAGGTTTTTGATGATTGTACTCCTGTTGAACCTGATACTGCTTCCTCTGTTGCTCGTACGCGTTCTGGTAGTAGTTGTCTGTAAGGAAAGAGGATAGAAGCTTTAAATATAGCCGAATCCAAAGGTTTTGAAGTAAAACTTCATTATCACTCTTGGGCTTCAAGCTTGGGGAGTAAGCTGGTGTAGGTGGAATGAGCGTGTTACGAAATGTGTGTGGTCGGGAGATCGGGAGAGGCGAACGGAAGTTGAGAATGAGAGATAAGTTAGTGAAGATAGAAAGAGAGTTACGTTTCATATATTACTGTAGATGCAAGAGCGATGCGTGGGCATTCATATTCTTTATCTCTTTCTTTTATAGAAAAGGGAGGCAAACGAGCAGGTGGTTCACGTGATGGCAAGTGACTACCGCCGCCCACGAACACCTGCAGTACCAGAGGCATAGCAGATGCGTTGCCGGCCTTAGAGTGCCCCGACCCCCAGAATTGGGGGAGGGGGGTGTGTAGGCCTCCGGTTACCTGCACTCACCAGACGAAACGCAGAAGTTTGTTAGACTTCTACTTCACGCCGGTATTCTGTGAGGTCGTGGTACTTCCCCGGTCGAGCCGGCCCATTCATGCAACAGCAAAAGCTGATGCGTGGCTCTACCACTGTTATGATTTCGTGTGGGTCATAAGGATAAAAAAACCAGTACCGACGGTCCGCGGCTGCTCGGGTAGAGGGCTTTGCGGTAGGTGACTTCCTTCTAGAATCTGAAATTTAAAAGTACATTGATAATTTTTTTTGCTATATAACAATTCGCAATTTATTTAATGATTTTTATAGCATGTAACTGGACTTTTTTTAATTAAATTAATTTTGTAGAGAAAATTTATAAATTTGTCACTAGCGGGAATCTCCGGAAGACATTTAAAATCCCAGCTCAAAGTTGTTTTGATTAGAAACCGCGACTAGTAAAGTAAAAAAGTAAAATATTCTTTATTGTACACCAAGAGTGACATAGAAATTACAATTACAATGGACATTAGTACAAAAGGCTGCCTTATTGCTTAAACAACGATGTCTTCCAGGCAACCTTAGGGCAAAGGATTGTTCTTAAGAAAGCGGAAAGGGTGTACAAAATAATACGAATAATATAATATATATACCATATAAAACTAACTAATTTATATATAAAGGATTAGAAGGTAAATGGAAAAGAAATAGACTAACTGGTAGTAAAATAAACGGAATTCTATCGCAATTGTATCCGATTAAATTACCGATTATAATCGTACTCGTTAATTTAAACGGATTTAAAAATATGGAATCCAATGAGAGAGTACACGATTGAATTCAAGATTAAATGTAGACAGATTAAAAGCAAACAACTAATTAAAAAAAGGCAAATTTCAATAAAAACAACTTAACAAAAGTGTTGTTGTTTTGGAAATTAATAACTGATAGATCCTTTAAAAATATGGAGTTGGTTAGCATTTATTTCCACAAAGTGATTACAAGTTTTGGTATTACCTAATTTCCTTTAGATATTTTCAAAGAACCCAAATAAATATTTTCACGCAATTCCCAATACAGGGGTTGACAGAGGTCTAGTCTAGACAATTAAGTTCCTTCAAGCCACCTTCCACCGAAAACATATTCTGGACAACGTGACAGGTGCTGAGCCCGTCGCCGTCTTTATGTCCAAGCCAACGATATAATTTGTACATAAGATTTTTTTGAAAAACCCATTGGTACGAGCCTGCCATCAATTCCGACCACCAAACCACTCATGTGTCTTGTGAGTATATAATATATATACCCCTGTCTAACCCTGTATTGGGAATGGCATAAACATGTATATATATATATATATATATATATATATATATATATATATATATATATATATATATATATATATATATATATATATATATATATATATATATATATATATATATATATATATATACGGTATCGTTGTAATCACCCTATTGTGGTATATATGGTATATTGACCACCCCGTATCCTTCCGTGGTTATCGGACGACTAAGAGAAGGCTTTCAAAACTAAGGGAGAGACTTCAAATTGTCTTGGGCTACCGACAGGTGGAGCGATAACAATCAGTAAAAATATCAGACCAAAATAATTAAGACCAGTGACAACACAGTACAGTACAAGAAGTAGAGCCTAAGATGCGACGTGTTGACTGCGATCGCCAATCCACTTAACAAATGTGGCGATTATGGCGAATCCTCCTTAAGTATCCTGCAGTGTATTTCTCATGTCGTTAGATATGTATGCTTACCTGGAAACCGTCCTTCCCCGCCCGATACTTCAGTTTAACCAAATGCCCATTGGGATCCTTGTACTGGTAAGCTCCGACTCTGGAGCCATCAGGTTCTATCACTTCGCCAGCAGCCAGGCCATTGTCCGAAGCGTATTCGAAGCGAAAACTGCCATCTTATAGACAAAGACAATCTTTATTAAAAACAGAAATATCTTCCCGCCATTCCCAACACGGGAGTCTAGACAATTAGATCCTTTCGACCCACCTTCAACCTAAACCAATTTGGGATAACGTGAAAGGTACTCAAGGAGCGAATATTTTTATAATTTTATTATTTTTATTTCCTAAAAATGAAATACTTTCATTTATAAAACTCTTTTTAGTTGTTTGAGATTTCTTCTCTGCTTAGAGTCGTTTAGGTAAGTCTCACACTCACTCATTGAATTTGGTAGTGACCCTACTTTCGAAGCTACGGGTTTTGGGTTCAAATACCACTAGGGTAAAACATTTATGTGAGAAAATGAATATCTGTATTCGAGTCTTGGACGTATTTATAAATATTCTTCTCCTAGTTCTTTGTAGCCTGTAAAAATAAAACTATTAAACATAGCCCCCCCTCCCCCCCCCCCCCCCCCTAAACTTTCCACAAAGAATGGTCCACGGCCATTCCATCCATTTTGCGCCCATTACACGTATCAGGAGATGGGCAGCAACATCTTCATGCATAACACTATTAATAACATAAAGCTCTCGCTCGCCAAGCGTGGCAACTGTGGCAAAACCCTCTCATGATGCAAACTTATCTTACCTGAAGTTAAAGCCTGCTTATGGTGCAATATAGACGCCTGTTGTTCTTTATTATTACCGTGCGGAAGTTTCCAAGGTTCTGGTGCTGAAACATGTAAAATACAACAACATTGAAGTCACGGTAGCAGAGTGGTTGAGCGATCAGAATTGTAGTCGAACGACCCGAGTTAATTCCCCAAGAGGTAGGCACCTACCAATGAGTTTTTCAAAAGAAAATAATCTTACGTACTCTTTATATCGAGTGCGATCCCCAGGAGGTTGGGTAGGCTCATACCACTGAATTTTTTCTTCAAAAAAACTTACGTTGATTTATATGCTTTGCTTCGATATAAAGACGGCGACAGGTTTTCCACCTGTCACGTTGTCCCAAAATAAGCTCCGGTGAAATTTCCGTCAAAAGTAAGCAATTATCCAGACCTCTGGTTAACCCTTTATTGGGATATGAGTTAAAACAAAAACATAGAATACATAACTCTAAAGGAAGTTCCTTGAGACTCTTTTCCTGTCTTAAGATTCGTCTGAATCAGTATCACACTCTTACTCGTTACTGCCACCCAATATCAGTTCTTATAACGGTTGTGTTCTGGTTTGAAGTATGAGCTGGTTCGAAGATGATTTGAAGGAGAGCCAGAGCTATTATGGATAGCTAGGCATACATATACAGACTTAAAACAGCTTTTTAAAATATCCGATGAGAGAGGTAACTCATGCACTCAGGTAACTCAGGTACTCATGCAACAACAACAACAATACAAAAAAAATATATTCGCTTCATTCCCATTAAACGGGTGGACAGAAGCCTATACAATTAAGTCATTTCGAACCACCTACCACCGAAGATATTCTAGGGACAATGTGACAGGTGGTGAGCCCGTCGCCGTCGTAATGGTAATATAACTAGTACATAAGTTTTTTGAAAAAACCCATTACTATGAGCCTGCCACCTGGAGATCGAACTCGGGTCTCTAGACTCGAATTAATAATTATGCTCGAATGAATTAATAAGTATATACTCGAATGAATTCATAAATTAATAAATAGTTACACAGATATATCCCAAAGTAGCTAAAGCACTTTTGCTATGGAATCGGAAATAATGAAGTAACCACGGAAACGTGACCCGGGACAACACAGAAAAAGAAGTTTACCATATTGACGCGACCGGGGATCACGAAGGGGAAGAGTCTAGATAGCCGAGTGGCCGAGTGGTTGGAATTTCGAGTCAAGAGACCCGAGTTCGATCCCCTGGTGGCAGGCTTTCGACTTTTATCGTTCGCTTAGACTTAAAGACGGTGACGCGCTCACCGCCAGTCACGTTGTCCCAAAAATATCTTCGGTGGAAGGTGGGTCAAAGGGACTTAATTGTCAAGACAAGACCTCTGTCTAGTCTATATAGTACATAGTGTCTAGCCAATACAGGAGATTGGGAATTGCGTGAAAACCCGGTCAGGACCTCGGAGCTGCCAAACAACACCATGAACACCAGAATGTAGGTTCAGCATTCGTCCACGGATTTCATCCCGAATTGTGGTATCATACATGAGTTATGGTCCAACCCACTTTAACTAATTGGGATATGAAAAACTCAGAGAAACATTCTTCGTTAAGGGAAACTTTGGGGTCTGTGATCAGCAGTGGATTTTTGATAGGCTATAAAGAAGAAGTACAAGAAGTCCTCCCGTGACCAAGGATGCTGTAACGCATCCGAAACGTCGGGAAGTAACAATAGTTGGTTAAAAACTAATTAAAAACGCGATAAAAAGCGATTTATTTTAAAATGTGTAGTATTCGCGTAAATAGAAGAAATCATTAAGTACAAGAAGAATTGACTATCGCATTAAAGAGAGATGAAAGGAACCATACCTTTCCAGTCTTCGTTCACCGATGGAGCAGGTCTCCATGACTGTGGAACAGAACTTTGCGGAGTGACGTCATTCTGTCCCGATGGTGTGAACAGACCTTTGTTATAGGAGTCTTCCTGTAATCATATTAACATGCATGAAGATCCGATAGCCGTTGGTAATGACCCTGCCTTCGAAGCTAAAGGTTGCGGGTTCGAATTCCGCTAGGTAAACATTTGTGTGATGAATATGTTTGTGCTCGAGTTGTAGATGCTCATATGTATTATAAATATTTATCTATGTATATATTTTTGTGTGTAAAAACATATTGTACCGTTAGAATGGACATTAAGACGGCGATGGGCTCACCACCAGTCACGTTGTTCCTAACAAACTTCGGCGCAAAATAGGTGAAAATGAAATTGTCTCGACCTCTGCCAACCCCAGTATGAGAAATTGCGTGAAGGTATTTACAAAACGATCTGTAAACATCCGTTGCAGGTTTTAGTACTGGAGGAGGATTTGCCAGGGATGACAAGCGGATTGGCGATAGCAGTACCAGAAAACTTACTTTAGACGCTGCTGTCTCGCCTGTGGGATCTACGACACCTTATAGGAAACGGGGGAATGCGTATTCTTACGTTCAAAGATTTAAGAAGATTCTCAGAAATTAACGGCTTTTAGACATGATTATGACCGGAAAAAAATCATCGATGAAATGTGGGTCGACAGGATTTAATTGTCTAGACCTCTGTCTGCCCCTGGTCTGGTATCGGGAAGACATTTTTTAACTTTAAAAAATAAATAAATAAATATAAATATCTTCACGCAATTCCCAATACAGGGGTAGACAGAGGTCAAGTCTAGACAATTAAGTCCCTTTGACCCACCTTCCACCGAAGATATTTTCGGGACAACGTGACAGGTGGTGAGCCCGTCGCCAACTTTAGAAAGAGATTTAAAATTTCAACTGATGCGTGTAGGACACGGTGGCATGGAGGTTAGAGCGTTGCCGCGGTACGGCAAAGGTCGCGGGTTCGAACCCCGTCTGTGTCAGTTAAAATATTAAACTTTTTTTTTTAATTTAATAACAAAAAGTTCAGCATAACTTAAATGCTTAAAATCAATAAAAATGGCATTTTAGATAGATTTTAATATTCCTAGAACTTTCATTATTTTCTATATCTTCATGCAATTTCCCATACCGGAGTAGTCACAATGAAGACCCTTCGACCCATTTTGATTGATAAATACTTTATGATCTTCTTATAAAAGAAACTGATAATGGCGGAATTCGAACCCACAACCTCTCAGAGGCGTGGGTTTAAATCCCATCTGTGTCCGTTGTTTTTATTTAGTTTTTTTTAATGTAATAACTTAAAGTTCAGCCAGAGAGAACAGATCGCCAAGTATCACGATACTTACATACCTCTTTCTTTTTTTTTTCTCTGGCTACCCCGTCAGAGACTGTGCGTGAAGATAAGTAAGTAAAGTTCAGCATGACTTAAATGCTTACAAAATTCAATTAATTATTAATATCAATATGATAATTTTATATATTTAATATTAATATTATATCAATATAAAATTTAAATAAAATAAAAATAAAATATCTTCACGCAATTCCCAATACAGGGGTAGACAGAGGTCGAGTCTAGACAATCAAGTCCCTTCGACCCACCTTCCACCGAAGATATTTTCGGGACAACGTGACAGGTGGTGAGCCCGTCGCCGTCTTTATGTCCAAGCCAACGATATTCGTACATAAGTTTTTGAAAAACCCATTGGTACGAGCCTACCAACTGGGGATCGAACTCGGGTCTATTGACTCGAAATTCCGACCACCCAACCACTCGGCTATCGTGACTTATATAAAATTTAATATCAATTTTATAATTTACCTTCATGCACAGTCCCTGACGGGGTAGCCAGAGGGAACAGATTGCTTACACACCGTTTTTCGCTTCTTTCAGATTCATCATTTACTACACATGCACGTCTAGGTATCCGAGTATCCTTGAACCTCCCCTCTTCGAGCAATCGAGTTGAATATTATGATTTGATCAAACTCTATTTTTAAAATGTCACGAAAATTGGTCGAGCCATTTCGGAATGGTTTAACTACAAACACCGCGACACGAGAGTTTTATATAATTACATTTAAAACAACACTTGCAATGCCTGATGATATTATAAGTAAAAATAAATAAATAAATGTCTTCACGCAATTTCCAATACAGGGGTAGACAGAGGTCTAGTCAGGGTCTAGCGAGGAGTGTTAACGAGATAAAAATAGAGCTAAAAATATTATTTCTTCATTGTCACAATATTATTCGAAAGTTCATAAAAGATTTTTAAGACTGCTGGAATAACATCTAAAATATGTACTCCATATTTTTTTTATAGAAAAGGAGGCAAACGAGCAGGTGGCTCACGTGATGGTAAGTGATTACCGCCGCCCATGAACACCTGCAATACCAGAGGCATAGCAGATGCGTTGCCGGCCTTGGAGTGTCCCACCACCCTAGAATTGGGGGAGGGGTGTGTGTGGGCCTCCGGTTACCTACACTCACCAGAAGAAACGCAGAAGTTTGTTAGACTTCTACTTCACGCCGGTATTATGTGAGGTCGTGGTACTTCCGCGGTCGGGCCGGCCCATTCATGCAACAACAAAAGCTGATGCGTGGCTCTACCACTGTTAAAAACCCCTTATACCGTGAGACAATGAATAGACAAGATTTTAAGCCAGGTTTCGTGGTGTCGCTAGGTCCGTAGTCACGGGTTCGATTCCCTGACGGGTAAATATAGAAAACAACTTTGTCCCGTGTCCAGGTGCTTGTGGTGCTTTCGTCATTTCTAACTCCAGATCAGAGTAATGTATGTGGTATTGTCCCGATCGATGTATGTATTTATAAAACCCAATAAAACTACAGCGACAATCCTCAGCACCACAACCACCACACAGGCACTACAATCGGCACCATTTACGATTACGCGACCAACGTAAAATAAATAAATATCTTCATGCAATTCCCAATACAGGGGTAGACAGAGGTTAAGTCTTGACAATTAAGTCTCTTCGAAGATTCGAACCTTCCACCGAAGATATTTCGGGACAACGTGATAGGTGGTGATCCCGTCGCCGTCTCAATGTCCACATACATAAGAAAATACGAATGAAGAATTTCTTACTCTTTTCTGATTCCTCATGGTGGAATCCCAGGATTGATACACCGGTTTGAACAGAGCCGCAGTATTAACCTGTCAATGGAAACGCATTGTGACGTGTGAAAAACAAAATGGCGTCGTAACTGCAAATCGGTAGTTAAGAGAGAGAGAGAGAGAGAGAGAAAACACGTGTGTTTGTGTGTGTAATTTATTGTGTCAAGAGACCCGAGTTCAATCGCCAGTTGGCGGCCTAACAGCAATGGGTTTTTTCAAAACTTATGTCCGCTTTATATCCTTGGCTTGGATATTAAGACGGCGATGGGCTTACCACCTGTCACGTTGTCCCAAAAATATTTTCGGTGAAAGGAGGGTCGAAGGGAATTATTGTCTAGACTAGACCTCTGTTTACCCCATATTGGGAATTGCGTGAAGATATTTATTTATATTATTATTTATTTATTAACATAGCCTTAGCAAAACTGAGCTTCCTAATTCGGGCCACAGTAAAAGACCAAGTCTCAGTTCTTTTCATCATACTGGCATAAATGCATATTACAAGTATGACCTTTATATAAAAGGTTTCTACTCAAACCCTTTTTAAAAAAAAGTAACAAAAACAAATGAACTATTTTACTTTGCTGTCAGTCACAATCTATTTTATCTTACTTTGCTCATCTATTTTTCGAGACGGTTCTAACGCCATCTTTCGGTAGCCATTCATGTTATCAAAGCTTCACGCTGTCACCTCTTACGACACCCACGGAACACATGGACAAATTATTACCATGATACTACACGAAAATTTATATGTTCACGCCATTCCCCATACAGGGGTTGACAGAGGTCTAGTCAGGGTCTAGCGAGGAGTGTTAACGAGATAAAAATAGAGCTAAAATATTATTTCTTCATTGTCACAATATTATTCGAAAGTTCATAAAAGATTTTTAAGACTGCTGGAATAACATCTAAAATATGTACTCCATATTTTTTTTATAGAAAAGGAGGCAAACGAGCAGGTGGCTCACGTGATGGTAAGTGATTACCGCCGCCCATGAACACCTGCAATACCAGAGGCATAGCAGATGCGTTGCCGGCCTTGGAGTGTCCCACCACCCTAGAATTGGGGGAGGGGTGTGTGTGGGCCTCCGGTTACCTACACTCACCAGAAGAAACGCAGAAGTTTGTTAGACTTCTACTTCACGCCGGTATTATGTGAGGTCGTGGTACTTCCGCGGTCGGGCCGGCCCATTCATGCAACAACAAAAGCTGATGCGTGGCTCTACCACTGTTAAAAACCCCTTATACCGTGAGACAATGAATAGACAAGATTTTAAGCCAGGTTTCGTGGTGTCGCTAGGTCCGTAGTCACGGGTTCGATTCCCTGACGGGTAAATATAGAAAACAACTTTGTCCCGTGTCCAGGTGCTTGTGGTGCTTTCGTCATTTCTAACTCCAGATCAGAGTAATGTATGTGGTATTGTCCCGATCGATGTATGTATTTATAAAACCCAATAAAACTACAGCGACAATCCTCAGCACCACAACCACCACACAGGCACTACAATCGGCACCATTTACGATTACGCGACCAACGTAAAATAAATAAATATCTTCATGCAATTCCCAATACAGGGGTAGACAGAGGTTAAGTCTTGACAATTAAGTCTCTTCGAAGATTCGAACCTTCCACCGAAGATATTTCGGGACAACGTGATAGGTGGTGATCCCGTCGCCGTCTCAAGGTCCACATACATAAGAAAATACGAATGAAGAATTTCTTACTCTTTTCTGATTCCTCATGGTGGAATCCCAGGATTGATACACCGGTTTGAACAGAGCTGCAGTATTAACCTGTCAATGAAAACGCATTGTGACGAGTGAAAAACAAAATGGCGTCGTAACTGCAAATCGGTAGTTAAGAGAGAGAGAGAGAGAAAAAAAACACGTGTGTTTGTGTGTGTAATTTATTGTGTCAAGAGACCCGAGTTCAATCGCCAGTTGGCGGCCTAACAGCAATGGGTTTTTTCAAAACTTATGTCCGCTTTATATCCTTGGCTTGGATATTAAGACGGCGATGGGCTTACCACCTGTCACGTTGTCCCAAAAATATTTTCGGTGAAAGGAGGGTCGAAGGGAATTATTGTCTAGACTAGACCTCTGTTTACCCCATATTGGGAATTGCGTTAAGATATTTATTTATATTATTATTTATATAGCCTGAGCAAAACTGAGCTTCCCAATTCGGCCCACAGTAAAAGACCAAGTCTCAGTTCTTTTCATCATACTGGCATAAATGCATATTACAAGTATGACCTTTATATAAAAGGTTTCTACTCAAACCCTTTTTAAAAAAAAGTAACAAAAACAAATGAACTATTTTACTTTGCTGTCAGTCACAATCTATTTTATCTTACTTTGCTCATGTATTTTTCGAGACGGTTCTTACGCCATCTTTCGGTAGCCATTCATGTTATCAAAGCTTCACGCTGTCACCTCTTACGACACCCACGGGAACACATGGGATGGTAAATTATTACCATGATACTACACGAAAATTTATATCTTCACGCCATTCCCCATACAGGGGTTAGATAGAGCTCTCGACAGTTAAGTCTTTTCGACATTTTTGGGACAACGTGACAAGTGGTGAATCTGTCGCCGTCTCAATGTCCACATACATAAGAAAATACGAATGAAGAATTTCTTACTCTTTTCTGATTCCTCATGGTGGAATCCCAGGATTGATACACCGGTTTGAACAGAGCCGCAGTATTAACCTGTCAATGGAAACGCATTGTGACGTGTGAAAAACAAAATGGCGTCGTAACTGCAAATCGGTAGTTAAGAGAGAGAGAGAAAACACGTGTGTTTGTGTGTGTAATTTATTGTGTCAAGACCCGAGTTCAATCGCCAGTTGGCGGCCTAACAGCAATGGGTTTTTCAAAACTTATGTCCGCTTTATATCCTTGGCTTGGATATTAAGACGGCGATGGGCTTACCACCTGTCACGTTGTCCCAAAAATATTTTCGGTGAAAGGAGGGTCGAAGGGAATTATTGTCTAGACTAGACCTCTGTTTACCCCATATTGGGAATTGCGTGAAGATATTTATTTATATTATTATTTATTTATTAACATAGCCTTAGCAAAACTGAGCTTCCTAATTCGGGCCACAGTAAAAGACCAAGTCTCAGTTCTTTTCATCATACTGGCATAAATGCATATTACAAGTATGACCTTTATATAAAAGGTTTCTACTCAAACCCTTTTTAAAAAAAAGTAACAAAAACAAATGAACTATTTTACTTTGCTGTCAGTCACAATCTATTTTATCTTACTTTGCTCATCTATTTTTCGAGACGGTTCTAACGCCATCTTTCGGTAGCCATTCATGTTATCAAAGCTTCACGCTGTCACCTCTTACGACACCCACGGGAACACATGGGATGGTAAATTATTACCATGATACTACACGAAAATTTATATCTTCACGCCATTCCCCATACAGGGGTTAGATAGAGCTCTCGACAGTTAAGTCTTTTCGACATTTTTGGGACAACGTGACAAGTGGTGAATCTGTCGCCGTCTCAATGTCCACATACATAAGAAAATACGAATGAAGAATTTCTTACTCTTTTCTGATTCCTCATGGTGGAATCCCAGGATTGATACACCGGTTTGAACAGAGCCGCAGTATTAACCTGTCAATGGAAACGCATTGTGACGTGTGAAAAACAAAATGGCGTCGTAACTGCAAATCGGTAGTTAAGAGAGAGAGAGAAAACACGTGTGTTTGTGTGTGTAATTTATTGTGTCAAGACCCGAGTTCAATCGCCAGTTGGCGGCCTAACAGCAATGGGTTTTTCAAAACTTATGTCCGCTTTATATCCTTGGCTTGGATATTAAGACGGCGATGGGCTTACCACCTGTCACGTTGTCCCAAAAATATTTTCGGTGAAAGGAGGGTCGAAGGGAATTATTGTCTAGACTAGACCTCTGTTTACCCCATATTGGGAATTGCGTGAAGATATTTATTTATATTATTATTTATTTATTAACATAGCCTTAGCAAAACTGAGCTTCCTAATTCGGGCCACAGTAAAAGACCAAGTCTCAGTTCTTTTCATCATACTGGCATAAATGCATATTACAAGTATGACCTTTATATAAAAGGTTTCTACTCAAACCCTTTTTTAAAAAAAAAGTAACAAAAACAAATGAACTATTTTACTTTGCTGTCAGTCACAATCTATTTTATCTTACTTTGCTCATCTATTTTTCGAGACGGTTCTAACGCCATCTTTCGGTAGCCATTCATGTTATCAAAGCTTCACGCTGTCACCTCTTACGACACCCACGGGAACACATGGGATGGTAAATTATTACCATGATACTACACGAAAATTTATATCTTCACGCCATTCCCCATACAGGGGTTAGATAGAGCTCTCGACAGTTAAGTCTTTTCGACATTTTTTGGGACAACGTGACAAGTGGTGAATCTGTCGCCGTCTTTTGTCCAAGGTATAAACCGAACGTAAGTTTTGAAAAAAACGAGCCTTGGGGATCGAACTCGGGTCTAGTGACTCGAATTTCGAGCACCCCATCACTCGGTTATCGAGACTAAAACGAAAATTTTATTTTCTAAAGTAGCTAAAGCACTTTTGTTATGGAATCGGAAACATCAAAGGCACCATAAACACCCAGACCCGAAACAATGTTGAAAAAGTAATTTCCTACAATGACACGTCCGGAAATCGAACCCCGAATCTCAAAACTGGCAACTCCATGAAACACAATGTACACGCCACTCGCTACTTACATCGCAAGTTGTAAAATGACGAAAGATGTGTGAATTAGATAGAAAGCAGGACAAATTGGCACACAAATTACAAACATTATTTATTAATTAGTTCAGTAATCAACAGCGTTATAATTGGCTTTAAAAAACAATAATGACGGCCATCTTGCAATGCTTTCCACTTCGACGATTCGCGCCAATTTTCCCTATCCATTTCATCAATTTTAACGTATAATACAATTTCGTAATAATATTAGGTTCTTACTTCATATACTTGTGTCATGGAATTTAATGTTTTAATGGATGGATGTTTATAAGTATATATGAATATTTCCCTTTTTTCCCGTGAGTGTCGTAAGAGGCGACTAAGGAAAACAAGCCTTGAATATCGTTATGGCAACCGACAGATGGCGGGATAAGCATCTCTAAAAATACCAGACCACCAAAGATAGGCAGCAGCGTCTGAGGTGCAATTGGTCTGCTACTGCGATCGCGCATCCGCTTGCCAAACGTAGCGATATTGGCAAATCCTCCCTATTTCCTGTAGAGGACTTTAAAAGGCCGATGTATGTATGTATAAATATTTATCTATGTTAATATCTTCACGCCATTCCAAATGAAGGTGTAGACAGAGGTCTAGTCTAGTCAATTAAGTCCCTTTGACCCACCTTCCACCGAAGATATTTTCGGGATAACGTGACAGGTGATGAGGCCGTCGCCGTCTTTATGTCCAAGCCAACGATATAATTCGTACATGAGTTTTTGAAAACCCATTGATACGAGCCTGCCACCTGGGGATCGAACTCGGGTCTCTTGACTCAAATTCCGACCACCCATCCACTCGGCTATCGTGACTTTTTTTAAGTTAATATATATGTATAGTACAGTTGGCTTGGACACTACAATGGCGATAGGCTCACCACCTGTCACGTAAACCCGAATTGTCATCGGTGAAAGGTTTCATTGTCTAGAACCCCATCAATACTGGGAAAATGCGTGATGATGTTTAATTATTTATTTATTTATTATTACTTCTCAGTCAATTGGCAATTATTTGGTGTTGAACCAATTTTCCTTAATGGAGTCCAATTCCTAGCAAGAAATCAAAATCATACAAACTTCTTTTATTATTCCACACTAAAAGCAACACTGATTTGTCACCTTTGTAAGCAGTTGTTTGTTCTTTGACTCTCCTAGTCTCCAGACTTTTCCAGACCAAAAACCACGTGGATGTTCTAAGAAAGTTTTAATCTGTGTCGATCATAGTCAACGAGTGCTCAATTTTTTTATCTGTGCAGTGTTTCTGCAAGATTTTTCATTTCTAAGATGGGAGGATTACATCACTGGTTTTCTATACCCTTTAAATTGGGATACGACAGTTTTTACAATGGTATTTAACGTTAGGAATAATTAGGAGTGTAGTACTAACCCGGACGATTATTAGGCAGAGAAGTATAGACTTTTCTGTCTGGGAGTGGTCGACGCGCCTAGCGACCTCGAGGTTCTAGCTTAAATTAAAATTGAAATACCAGGGCAACATAACTAGAAGGGAATTCAAAGTGATTACACTAATGTTTGCCTTAAGAAATAGGCAAGAGCGCACAAAAGGCTGTGAGAGAGTCTACAATTTTTTTTATTCTGCTCCTAATCAGCGCTGGTGGAAGCAATTTAACGAATGGTTTGTTGGTTTTAGAAAGAAAGAAAGAAACTTTATTCGTTACTTTTTTTACCGGAACATAAACCAAAAATAAAAACAAGTTAACAAAGGAAAAAAAAACAAAAGAGTGATTCTAAATAACAAATTCTAAATAATATTGTTTTTTAAATTACAGTTAAAATTACAAAAGAAAAAACTTGCTGGTATTATATAAAAGCAACAAAAGGGTATGCGCTCAGGATAAGTTGCGGGAAGACGCAACATTGAATTTCAGCGCAGCCCATTTACAGTTTTGGGCTGGTAGTGCCCGAACAACATCAAATAATTGTTTACTAAGTCATACAAGTAACCAAACAATACTACAAAACAGAATCACATAATATTATTAACAGTTTAAAGGAGGTTAGAAAGGTAAACTTACATACATATATACCATTATCAGTTAGTGAATTATCTTAGTAAAGTAAAATTGTGACTAAAAGTAACATATTTTGGACCTGCAATAGCATTTTATTTTTAGATTCTAGATTTCGTGGCTCCTGAACCGCGGTAAGAACATTGTTTTTTATTTATGTAGTAATCTTGTATGAAAGTTAATTTTCCTTATTTTATTAGGGATAACACTCTGCTTTAATACATGATGTAAACAGAAACTCACTACATCATTCACGTATTGAATATATAATAATAAAATACATACATTAGTACAACATCACATACATTGTTCTGATCCCAAATTAAGAAGCTAAAGAACTTGTGTTACAGAATCGGAAACAAGAAAGGCATCATAAATGCCTACACACGAGACAAGGAAGAATAAGTCGCTTTGTTAATCCGATTAACTTTCGCGATTAGGTGCTCACTTAGGATCTTACGCGCAAAGTTGTAGGAAAACTGTAATTTTGCTGGATTGATCAACACTTTTTTTATATCTGCACACAGTTTCGATACTGAGTAGACACAAGGCAGAAGTCTAGACAATGAAGTTCACACATTCATTTCATTACACAAACAATGTGTGCTCCTAGCGTGACTAGAAGCCGCACCCCTAGGCTACGAAGGCAGGATCACTACCGACTAGGCTATCGTGTCGCCATAAGTCAAAATTACGCAAATATTTATAAGTAATACTTATCTCATTCAATCTTGAAACTATTTGGTTTGTAAATTTAGATTAAGAGTTGAATTAAAATTATTAAAATGAAATTATAATTGTAAGATAAGAGGTATATAATAAATAAAATAAAATAAATAAATATCTTTACGCATTTCCCAATACAAGCGTATACAGTGGTCTAGACAATTAAGTCCTATCGACCCACCTTACATCGATGACATTTTTTGGACAACATGACAGGGGGTGAGCCTGTGTCCGTCTTTAGATCCAAGCCATCGTAAATCGTACATGAGTTTTATTTAAAATAGCCTAGTATGAACCAATCACCCAACTCCTCGGCTATTTTGACTATGTATATACGATAATGCGTCTCGTGGGTGCCGTAAGAGGCGACTCAGAGACATTCCTTGAGAATATTAATGGCAACGAACAGATGGTAGGAAAACCATCTCGAAAAATACCAGAGCAGAATAAGCAGACCGGTGACAGCGTCTAAGGTGCAAGATGTCTGGTACTGCGATCGCCAATCCGATTGCCGAGCGTGGCAACTATGGCGAACCCAGCAGTGGACTGTTACAGGCCGTCATGTATGTGTGTACAGGACTTCATAGTCCTGAATTTGTTTGCAGGCGATACTCATTCGATTCTCGAAACTTTAAATATTCCGTAAGAAATTATGTCATATTTTTATCATTTTCAAAAAACTTTATTACGAATTATATCGTTGGCTTGGACATAAAGACGGCGATGGGCTCACCACCTGTCACGTTGTCCCGAAAATATCTTCGGTGGAAGGTGGGTCGAAGGGACTTAAGTGTCTAAACTAGACCTCTGTCTACCCCTGTATTGGGAATTGCGTGAATATATTTTATTTTTAGTACACAAAGAAATCATCATAAATATGCTTTAAGAATCAATAAAAATTTCATAACAAATCAATATCTAATAACAAAAAATTGGCGTTCTAATATTGATCTTAATAACTGTAAAGTTATAATAGAGTCAGAAATTAGCATAATTTCTGAAAGATGACTGCAGCAACTCTAAGAGGCCTCCGAAGGAGAGATTAAAAATTTCAGTTGATTAAGAGAGTAAGACACGGTGGTCGCAATAAGCATCGGCACTGTACGAAAGTCTAGGCTTCGAATCCCGCCAGTGTCAGTGGATTTTTTAGCTGGGCGAATTTTGATTTGTGTGTGCTTAAGTAGATTTAAGAGTGGTTTAGATTCACAAATATAACGGTAAATTTTAACGTCGAAAATCGTTTTATTTAAAAATGTGTAGTATTCGCGTAAATACAAGAAATCATTATGTATAATACATACTAAAGATTCTAAGTAGCTGACATCGACCAGTTGGCTACCCCTACTCTAGTATTTAATCTAATACATTAAATTCTCGTGTCCACGGTGTTTGTAATTAAACTCTTCCGAAATGGCTCGACTGATTTTCGTGAAATTTTCTGTGCATATCGGTTAGATCTGCGAATCGGACAACATCTATTTTCATCCCCCTAAATGTAAAGGGTAGTTCACATCTATTTTTTTAGACAAATTTTTATGTTTTTATTTTTTATCATACAGCACACAAAAACACATACCTATAAAAATACATACATACATAACCCTAAATTTTCACCCCTCTACGATAAATCCCTATTGTTTATATGGCAAAACAAAGTTTGCGGGGTCAGTTAATAATATATACTGAGCCCGAAACCCTATTTATCGTACGCCTTTCTATCTAAACTAAACGTAACCTGATATACAATTATTGTACATACTTGGAAAGAAAAATGTGTTGAAATAATTAAACTAAGATAAGCCAGTTACTGGCTACATGCTTAACCATCAAGTAACCTTGGTACATTACTAGATAACGAAAGTTTACGTATAGCAGTAGGAATACGATTGGGAGCATCGATTTGTCTACCACATCGATGTCCTTGTGGCAGCGACGTCGACGAGTTAGGCCTCCACGGACTTTCATGCCAAAAAAGTGCCGGCAGACTATCTCGTCACGGTTCCTTGAATGAAGTCATCCGAAGGGCTCTTGTTTCCATAAATATTCCATCGGTTTCAGAGCCTTGTGGAATATTTAGGGAGGATGGTAAGAGATCCGACGGCGACTTTCTAGTCCCGCGGGAAGGCTATATATATATATATATATATATATATATATATATATATATATATATATATATATATATATATATATATATATATATATATATATATATATATATATGTATATATATATATATGTATATATATATATATGTATATATATATATATATATATGTATATATATATATATATGTATATATATATATATGTATATATATATATATATATATATATATATATATATATATATATATATGTATATATATATATGTATATATATATATGTATATATATATATATATATATATGTATATATATATATGTATATATATATATATGTATATATATATATATATATATATATATATATATATATATATATGTATATATATATATGTATATATATATATATATATGTATATATATATATATATGTATATATATATATATGTATATATATATATATATGTATATATATATATATATATATATATATATATGTATATATATATATGTATATATATATATATATGTATATATATATATGTATATATATATATGTATATATATATATATGTATATATATATATATACATATATATATATATATGTATATATATATATGTATATATATATATGTATATATATATATGTATATATATATATGTATATATATATATGTATATATATATATATGTATATATATATATATGTATATATATATATGTATATATATATATATGTATATATATATATATATATGTATATATATATATATACATATATATATATATGTATATATATATATATGTATATATATATATGTATATATATATATGTATATATATATATGTATATATATATATATATGTATATATATATATATATATACATATATATATATATATATATATATACATATATATAGATAGAGACAACATCACATACATTGCTCCGATTCCAATGCAAGATGCTAAAGCACTTGAGGTATGGGAATCGGAAACAACGAAGGCACCACAAACACCCATACATATTCATATTTACCCCACTATTTTTTACCATTTATTTTTAACGACCTCCGTGGACGACGCACCCGAGAAAATGTAGAAAAAGTGGTTCCCCTACATTGACCCGACCGCACGAACCCGGGACCTCAAAACAGGTATCCTTGTCGTCTTATTTTTGTTTCTATGAATAGTATGAATATTAGAATACAAGACATTACAAGACTTACATTCCTCATTATTAATTCATGACAACCCTTAAAAGTTCATTGCACCATAAACCTCTCCCTTACCGGGTGTTTGTGGTATAATAATAATAATAATAAATATCTTGACGCAATTCCCAATACAGGGGTAGACAGAGGTCTAGTCTAGACAATTAAACCCCTTTGACCCACCTTCCACCGAAGATATTTTCAGGACAATGTGACAGGTGGTGAGCCCGTCGCCGTCTTTATGTCCAAGCCAACGACATAATTCGTACATAAGTGAAAAACCCATTGGTACGTGTCTGGCACTTGGGGATCGAACTCGGATCTCTTGACTCATAATTCCGACCACCCAACCACTCGGCTATCGTGACTATTTTTTTTTGGTATGTGTGTGTGGTATGGTCATTGTTACCGATTCCACAACACAAGCGCTTTAGCTACTTACTTTGGGATCAGAGCAATGTATGTGATGTTGTCCCTATCTATATGTGTAAGGTAAGGCAAGCCACAGTGACGCTTGGCAAGCGGATTGGCGAACGCAGTACCAGACACCTCGCGCCGTAGACGCTATTGCCCGTCAACATTGTACTAACTTTTGATGTGGTATATTTCGAGCTGGTTTGTTACATATCATTGTTACATATCATATTATCTACCGTATATATTATCTGCCGGGAGCTAAGTGCTCTTACGAAACCCACGGTAAAATAGGAGGTAGTTTATTATTACGCCGTAACCACACGGCAACAATTAAAAATTCTACTGTCCTTAGTTACAAAAGGGTTATTGTCAATAAAAGATACCATAAATATTCCATCATTATAAAATATCCCTCATGGATCCACCGGTTTCGCACGCAGCATTTAGTTTCAGGTTCGATTCCCGGACGGGTTGATGTGGAAAACTAATTTTCACATTTTCTCGGGTCTGGGTGTTTGTGGTATCTTTATTATTTCCGAATCAACAACAAAAGTGCTTTACTTTAATCCAGATTTTGAGACTGCTGTAACGGCACCTATTTCTTTTTATTTCTGCCCTTTAGTAGACTGGAAGAGAATGCCTCAGGCATTAAGTCCGCCTTTTTGCATAGATCATTTATGAATATGAAGTTTAAATAGGCAAGCTCGTACCAATGGGGTTTTTAAAAACTTATGTATCGTACATAAGTTTTTAAATGTCCTTGGCTTGGACATAAAGACGACGACGGGCTCACATCTTCCGGGCGGGTCCCAAAAATTACACAGGATTAAATAATTACTAATAAGGACAGAATTAAATTGTCTAGACCTCTGTCTACCCCTGTACTGGTGAGAAGATGTACTTATTTATATTTATTTTAAGTTTAAAGAAGAAAATCGAATCCATTACCACGCGTTTATTGTTATTTAAAAAAAATTAAATATCTTCACGCAGTTCCCAATACAGGGGTAGACAGAGGTCTAGTCTAGACATTTAAGTCCCTTTGACACACCTTCCACCGAAGATATTTTCGGGACAACGTGACAGGTGGTGAGCCCGTCGCCTCCTTTATGTCCAAGCCAACGATATAATTCGTACATAAGTTTTTGAAAAACTCATTGGTACGAGCCTGCCACTTGGGGATCGAACTCTTGACTCGAAATTTCGACCACCCAACCACTCGGCTATCGTGACGATGTATTGTTATTTAAATTTAAAAATAAATATATTTTAGTCAGTAAAATCTTAATTTAAAAAAACAACTTACCCGCATTATTAGAGATGTAAAAAGAATAAACACAAATTTTTTTTCAACCTCACACAACGTCTTACACTCGGCCAGTGTGTTTCACTTACGAAAGGCACCTCTATATATTAGTTTTGCAAGAAAACCGATGGACCGAATTAAAACTGGTACGCATCGGACCGCATCTGCGATAAAACCTTTCTGGTGTCAAATTAATTAGCCATTTTAATTAGTTGATAGGCAATATCGTCTGTCTTATAGAGTCATGAAAGCCTAGTATCCGGGTGGTCTGAATTCGAGTTAAGAGACTCCGAGTTAAGGATGGTAGGCTCGTACCAATTGGTTTTTTCGAAAGTTATATATGATATACATACACCGTATATAAAGACGGCGACAGGCCCGACACATTGTCCAAAAAAAGATGTCTAGTGAAAGAGGGTCGAAAGGATTTCTTTTTCGAGTCTTCTGTTTACCCCAGTATTGGGAATAGCGTGAAGATCTTATATATATTTTTCCGCTATCGTCCGTCGTGTGTTCTTGGCGTTAATTCGGGGTAAGCATGAATTGGAATGCTTGCGTCTAATGCACAAAAAGACTAACCGCTATACTTTTACAGTATATGTAGGGAGTAGGTAGATGACAACATCGCATACATTGCTCTAATCCCAACATAAGCACTTTGTTATGGAATCGGAAACAATGAAGGCACCACAAACAACCGAGAAAATGTAAAAAAAGTGGTTTTTCTACATTGACCCTTCCGGGAATCGAACCCGTAAACTCAGAGATGGCGACACTTTGAAAACCGGCGCGTACGCCAATCATCCATCTTTAACAATGGGCCGGCTCGACCATGGAAGTACCACGACCTCACAGAATACCGGTGTGAAGTAGAAGTCTAACAAACTTCTGCGTTTCGTCTGGTGTGTGCAGGTAACCGGAGGCCCTCACACCCCCCTTCCCCAAAATCTGGGGGACGGGGTCACTCTAGGGCTGGCAACGCACCTGCTATGCCTCTGGTATTGCGGGTGTTCATGGGCGGCGGTAATCACTTACCATCACGTGAGCCACCTGCTCGTTTGCCACCCTTTTCCATAAAAAAAGGATTGTCGATTATTGATTAAGGTGATAAAGAAGTCCATCTTCAATAACAAAATAATTATATTGTAAAGTACAACGTCGACAAGTATAAGTCACGATAGCCGAGTGGTTGGGTGGTCGGAATTTCGAGTCAAGAGACCCGAGTTCGATCCCCAGATGGCAGACTAGTATTCTATTTTTACATAATGTAATATGCATCAATAATAAAGTTTTCATGCTATGCCTCTTACTTCCACTACAATATCATCGTTCCTCTCACCAGTCTAGCCAGAACCGCCTGTCATTGTACCTACTTAAATCATTTAGACAAACACACATATAAATTTGAACTTTACAGAATAAACTTTGTTTTAATTTATATTTTTTCCATTTATTTAAAATTAAAAAATCTTCACTCATTAATCACAGGGCTTATCTTAGTGACGGTTGGTCGTTCAAGTACAGTTCTTTCCATTTCTTTTTCAACATAGATTTATTTCCAAATATGTACAATAATAATATAGTGAAAGGTGTCTGTGTTCTTCCTTTCGCTTCACCTGTCAGGTGAACTTACACTTTTGCTACGCAGGTACTTGCGCTTGAATTAACAAAATCGTAGTTAATTAATTAATTAACATTTCAAGTAATGTTGATGAAATCAACAAGTTTGTATTTCCATATTTTCAAATGTATAGGGATTGATGACGTGCTGGGCTGAAGCGTGCCAGGTGATGATCTCAACAAGTTTTTTTTTTTTCGATTTTTTCTATATTTTCAATAATATAGTAAAATATTTAGATGAAAAGTACTTCGCACGCTATGATTATCACCATAAGAATTTCTAGACTTACAGACATGCCGTTACTCGGAGGGTTTACCCAGTCATCCTAAGCCTATATTATATCGTTGATACTATTACAATTATTATTGTTACTGGTCTATATTACTGAAAGTAGAGAAAAAATAAAAAACCTGTACTGTTGCTGTTCTAGCTCCTAGTCTTTTATTTTGTAATAAATATAAAAATCTTCACACGATTCTCAAAACTGCGGTAGACACATGTAATTAAGTCCTTTCGACCCACCTTTCACAACCTCCATAGACGAGTGGCGTAAACACCGGTTTTCAAGGTGAGATGGCGATCTCGAGGTTCCGTGTTCGATTCCCGAATGGTTCAACGTAGTAAAAACCACTTTTTCTACATTTTCTCGGGTCTCGGTGTTTCCAACCTTCGTTGTTTCCGATTCCCATACCTCAAGTGCTTTAGCTTCTTATGTATATATGTATGTCCCTATATATATATATATATATATATATATATATATATATATATATATATATATATATGTATATATATATATATGTATATATATATATATATATATATATATATATATATATATATATATATATATATATATATATGTATATATATATATATGTATATATATATATATGTATATATATATATATATATATATATATATATATATATATATATATATATATATATATATATATATATGTATTTATCTGTATGTATTTATTGTACTGACGGCTTAGAAACTAAGACGGCGATAGACTCACCACCTGACACGTCATCCCAAATAGGCTTTGGTGAAAGACCTTAATTGTCTTTAACTCTGTCTACCCCTGAATATTGAATATGCGTGTAAATGTTTATTTGTTTTGAAACAACAACTACTGCCTACCTTCTTCTATATTGAGATTGAAATTCGATTCGGATGAACTGAGTTCGACACCCAGGAGGAAGGCTCGTAGGAATTTCTAGAGAATTCTATAGTTAACTCTTTAAAAATCGATATTCATATATGCCCGGGATACTAAAATTTATGGTGAGTAAAATCAAACTGTCTCCGTTAATTTGTACGCATAACGATAAGAATAATAGAAAGACATTAATAGAAAGTTCCAGACAATAACAGGCAGCAAAGTCCAAGATGTACTGCCAAGTACAGCAAGCAGATTAGCGAACACTGCAACAGACGTCGCGCGTTTTCTTTTAAAGAAAAGGCCGGCAAACGTGCTGGCGGCTCACGTGATGGTAAGTGATTACCGCCGCCCATGAACACCCGCAATACTAGAGGCATATTCCCCAGCCACTGAAACGCAAGTTGAAGAGGAAGGGGGACCAGCACTTTACCCGGGAGGATGGGACTCTACCGAGTACGCCGGACTTTCAATTCTGGAAAGCGAGGCCGGAAATACGGTTGCTGTACCTGACGCTAGTTGTGTAACACAACTCAGCACGGGCCCGGCAACCAGAATAAATACCGGAGAAACGGACCTCGCAAAAATCGAGACGACTCATGATGCCCCCCCACCCCCTCCTGCAAACCTCCGTAGTGGGGTCAGCGTGCAGAGGGGGGCCGCCTCGGCCATACTAATTGAGCCAAAGAGGGGCATGGCTCAAAGCCGCTCTACCCCATCTCCCTCCGAAATGGAGGTAGAGATCAAGGCAGGGCATAAATCAATGTCGCCGGTAGAGACACCGGTCGACAAAGATACACCGAGGCTAGCTGCCGCCTACGATGCCCAACGTGGGGGGGCCACCAACCGCTGAATTGCCCACTAAGGTGGGACTGCGTGGGCTACCAGCGGACACACACCCTGAGGACATCGAGAAGGCCCTTAAGGCAATGGGCTTTCCTGTAACGTTTGTAAGGGCAGTCCCCCCGAAGAAAGGGAGACCGGGTTGCCTTTTTCACGTTAAGCTACACCACCTTAGCCAAGAGGAGCTCAAGAGGCTGTATGACGTACACGAGCTCCTCTATATGCCCGGAGTAACGATAGAGGCATGGCAAGGCAGGGAAGGCCCGGCTCAGTGCCACCGTTGCCAGGGGTTCGGACACTCCTCGGCAAACTGCTTTCGCCCGGTTAAATGCGTTAGATGCGCCGGGGATCATGTCGCATTAGACTGCCCCAAACCCAGGGATGGGCCACCGAAGTGCGCCAATTGCGGTAAGGCGCACTCGGCAAACGACCGAAGATGCGCTGTTCAGCGCATCGCTCGTAAGAGGGATTAGAATGCCCCTCATCCCCGCCGGCGCATGCGCCGCGGCAAACACGCACAGAGGTGCACCACCCGTCGCAGAGGGCGCACCCAATGCGAGACCCCAGCCACAGCCGCGACAGCCGCGGCGCCTGGAGGTGGCAACAGAAGTGGCACCAGCCACTAAACCTGGAAAGGAAGCGGCGGTCACAACTCTGCAACCGCCGGCTAACGAGGCCACGGAGAGGGGAGGTCCCCTCTCCACTAAGAGGAAGAGGAGGGGGAAGAAGAAGAAGAAAAAGTCCGAGGCCTGGGTGACCTCCACACCCATACCCCCCCCCATTGCCACCATCCAGCCAGGGCCAGCAGTTGCCAACACACCAGGACATGTAACTCAGCATGTGCGAGTGCAACACCCAGCTCCGAGAGCACAAGCCTCAAGGGGGAGAACCGAGGCCTCCCCCCTTCAAACTACATCCGTGCCGACTACGATCGAGGCTGCACTAGCACAATTGGTCACAGTCGTCATGAAAATCCCAGGCGACGTCCTAGCGGCGATGACCACGGGACCTGACCCACTCACGGCTATTCTGACAGCCCTGACCCATCTGACAATGGCAAGAAATGGCTGAGCTCCGGGTAATGTACTGGAACCCAGGCGGCATCCAACAACAAGCCGCTAGTCTCCGAACTATGGTGCAGCAGCACGGAATCCAGGTCGTGCTGCTAGGGGAGACTAAACTCAGACCCGGACGCCATTTCAAGATCCTCAACTTCTTCGTGTATCGTCGCGACGAGGTCTCTCCCGAAGGAAAGGCCTACAGAGGCACGGCCATTTTGGTTAGGAGAGACCTAGTGCATGAAGAATTGGAGCTGCTGCCATTCATTTTAACCAGGAGCATTGGGATACTCCTGAAGACGGCCGGTGTGGAGCTAAGGATCTACGCAGCGTACCGCCCACCCGGCCCTCCTCTCTGCCCCTCGGACATCCGAGCCGTCATGGACAACAGTTCTCCTGTCATTATGGCAGGAGATTTTAATGATAATAATAAAAACACCTGGCATGGGGTTCGCGCATCATGAACCCCGCTGGCAGGAGACTGTTTGAAGACGCTGAAGAAGGGGGATATGAAGTGTTGGGACCAGGAGCTCCCACACATATCCCCACGATAACAACACATCGGCCGGATGTCCTGGATATAGTTCTCTGCCAAGGGATCACATACCCGGTCCAAGTGGAGGTGCTGTATGACCTGGACACGCAGCACCTACCAATTCTTATCACTATGTCGACCAGCGCCGACTCCGTAGTGCCCCGGGGCCTCCGTACGAAGACCAACTGGGAGCAATACAGAAGAGCGCTGGCGAACCTTACCTACGGTGCGAATATAACATCAGCAGAAGAGGTAGAAGTGGCCGCTAAATATATCTGTGAAAAAATACATCAAGAGTACTAGATACTCCACCAGGACAATACCTGACATGCACCGTGGGGAGGTACTCCCACGGAGGCTCAAAACTCTCCTGGACGAGAAACGATCCACTAGGAAGCTTTGGGCTAGAACCAGATGTCTCAAAATTAAGACGAAACTCAACACTATTACCGAAAAGCTGTCGGAAGGGATAAAGGCCTTCCGAGGCGAGTCGTGGAACGCACGCATCGAGGAGGCCTCGGAACACCCAGCCTCACTCTACCAGCTCACCCGACAGCTTTCGCGCACACCACAGCCCATTTGCCCACTAGTGGACAGCACAGGAAAACGGCACTACGGAGCACGAGACCGGGCCGAGATCCTGGCAGAACATTTAGAGGGGCAGTTCAAACCCAACACTGCTGCAGCTGTCGTCGCAGACTTCCACAGGGAGGTTGAGCATTGCGTACAAGAGTTCCTGACGAGCCCGGCGCCACCAATAGGAGGGGACGATTTCATGTCCCCTTCTGAAGTAAGGAGAGTGGCACAGCGCCTGCCGCTACGGAAAGCGCCGGGCAACGATTGCATCACCACAACTGCAATAAGACAGCTGCCTAGGAAAGGGGTCGTAGCACTGACCCGTTTGTTCAACGGGGTGCTACGCACCCAACACTACCCTTCAAGTGGAAGGAAGGGAAGATCATAGTGCTGCCGAAGCCGGGTAAAAACAGAAGACACCCGGCAAGCTACCGTCCCATCACGCTACTGTCGTATGTAGCAAAACTGTTTGAAAGGCTGCTGCTGCGGAGACTGCGTCCACACGCAGAGCTCCGAAGGAGCAATTCAGTTCCGCAGCAGCCACTCCACCACGGCGCAGCTGACCCGAGTGCTACACTACCTAGCGGCCGAAACCCATCGCGGCCGCTCTTGTCTGGGGGTCCTTCTCGACATAGAGAAGGCCTTCGACCGAGTGTGGCACACGGGTCTTATCTACAAGCTGATCTTCAACACCAAGACGCCGCCAGCGCTCATACGACTAGTGGCGTCATTTCTGGAGGGACGGAGCTTCTGTGTTAGCGTCGAGAGGATCGACTCGGCAGCACGAAGAATAGAGGCAGGAGTGCCACAAGGCAGCTGTCTTTCTCCGCACCTGTACGCAGTTTACACCAACGACATCCCCACACTTGAAGGTCGCGTCCAAGAATGGGAACAAGATGTCGTGCTCGCCCTCTACGCAGACGACAGCGCGTATTTTACGTCGTCCCGTCGGGCAGACATTGCAGCCAGGAGGATGCAATGTCTGCTGAACCTGGTGCCTGAATGGCTGGACAAATGGCGCATGGCCGTGAAAGTTGGCAAGACATGCGCCATAATTGTCAACAGACAGGGACGTGTACCACCGCCACTCAAGCTCCGAGGCCAGGATGTAGAGTGGAAGAAGACAGTGACCTACCTTGGATGCCAGATTGACCGCTCTCTACGTATGACCCCTCAGGTCGCATACGTCGTACAGCGCGCAAGAGCTGCGAGGGCGGTTCTCCGTCCGGTTCTGGCATCCAACCTGCCAACGAAGACCAAGGTAGGGATCTACAAGACCTACATCCGCTCGCGAATCACATATGCTGCACCAGCGTGGTACGCGTTCACATCTCCCGCACAGCGGAAAAGATTGCAGGTTCAGCAAAACTTTTCCCTAAGAACGATTGTGGGAGCTGGTCGTTACGTCCGGAATGACGTCATCGCCAGAGACCTTAAAATCGAAACAATTCATGACTTTGTGGTCCATTTGGCGCGGAAAATGTATGACCGCGCTGATAATGGACTACATGAACACCTGCGCGACCTGGCGTCCTTATCGGACCTCCTGCCGCAGCACGCTCGACCACCAGAGCGGCGACCTCTCCCTAGGGAATTGTTGCAGCCACCACCCGACCTCGTTGAGGGGGAGGACGGGGAAGAGTGAAAGACCCGACGTATGGCGTAAAATACGCAACATTTCTACACATATACCGCAAAAAGCGGTACCCAGGACCGGGGGAGCAGCAGCCCCCTGAGAAGATGCCCGGGCAATGAGGCTTGCCTCGAGGCCCGAAACCTGCTAAGCATTTGCTTAGCAGGTTGCGGGCCTTCGATTGTTCCCCAAATTGGGGAAGGGGGTGTGTGGGCCTCCGGTTACCTGCACTCACCAGACGAAACGCAGAAGTTTGTTAGACTTCTACTTCACGCCGGTATTCTGTGAGGTCGTGGTACTTCCCCGGTCGAGCCGGCCCATTCATGCAACAACAAAAGCTGATGCGTGACTCTACCACTGTTAAAACGCGTCACCGGTCTGCGAATTTTTCGTCAAATATTTTTTTTTTCCTATATATATCTTCATAGACAGGGGTTAGACCTTTAATTATTTTTGACCCACATTCCACTGAAGACACTTTTTGACTTAAGGTCAGGTGGTGAGCCCGTCGCCGTCTTTTGTCCAAGCCTACTATATAAATCGTAAATAAGTGTTGCAAAAACCCATTGGTACAAGCCTTGGGGATAGAACTTGGGTCTCTTGACTCGGATTTCAATCACCCAACCACTCGGCTATCGTGACTATACGTCTTTTTTGCTATCCTTTATCATCCTGTAGATGCAGCCCCTCACCGGTTTGCTATATTAGAGTTGACTTTTTTCGAGACGGCTATACCGCAATCCGTCGGTAGCCAATTACATTTGTTATTCTTCCCAAATTAGCCTCTAACGGTACCCACATGAAGAAATTGGGCTACTCACCACTGTCCACCAACCTTTGAAGCAACCTTTGGCTGTAACTTGGTAGGAGGCGTCAGAGCGAATGGGCCTTATTCGCTTGACTCCCGAAGTGGGCGCCCGTACTTACTGATCTCTCTCACCACGTTTGCTTGACTCCCAAAAAATTCTTTAAGACCACCTTGTACGGTTAGACAGTCGCCCCGTCTGGGGTTAAATAGCACATATTATGACATCCTAATTATTTATTTAATATGCAATTTTATTGATTTTTAAAGCATATTTATACTGAACTTTTATGTGGTTAAATTTAAGAGAAAAAAGTTTTCAAAATCTCAGGGCGGGATTCGAACCCGCGTACTTCGCCGATCCGTGGCAACGCTCTTACCTCCGAGCCACCGTGTCTTGCGCGCATCAGTTGAAATTTTAAATCTATATTCTCTTTTTTTACTTATGTCTTGTTTTTTTGGCATAGGCGTCATCTATCCCTTCGCAATCCTTTTAGGAATTCTCAATACGATAACGCCAACTTAATTATTTATTTATTAGTTAATACAAACAGCGAATTACAAATAAAAATTTGGCAATACTTTTGACAACGAATAGGGTCAAAATCGGATCACACCGAGGTATCAAAATCCTAAATAAAAAAATATATTTTCACGCAATTTCCATACAGGGGTAGACAGATGTCAAGTCTAGACAATTAAGTCCCTTTGACCCACCTTCCACCGAAGATATTTTCGGGACAACGTGACAGGTGGTGAGCTCGTTGCCGTCTTTATGTCCAAGCCAACGATGAAATTCGTACCTAAGTTTTTGAAAAACTCATTGGTACTGCCACCTGGGGATCGAACTCGGGTCTCTCCTCACCCAACAACTCGGCTATCGTGACTTTTTTCCTAAATGAAAATCCTAAATGAAAATTAATTTATTAACAGTTCCTTATGTTTTGTCAGATGTTAGATGTATGTTTGTTTTGACGACCTCCGTGGACGATTGGCGTAGGTTTTCATTGTGTCGGCTCTGAGGTCTACGGTTCAATTCTCGGTCGGGTCTATTTAGAAAATACTTTTTCTATTTTTTCTCGGGTCTATGTTTGTGGTACATTCGATGTCATAATACTCATCATCGCAATGTTGGAGTGAATTTCGATGCAGTCAATTTATCCTAATAACAGTTCCTGTAGTAGTAACAAGATGCCTTATCAGGTACACATCAAATATTCTTAGTCTTTAAAGCTCAAAACTTTATAAATTTGTTTTATATCTTTTCAATATGAACTGCGTTACTACTACCATGGAGACTAGATTTTTTATTTATTTATCTTCACGCACAATCCCTGACGGGGTAGCCAGAGAGAACAGATCGCCAAGTGTGACGATCCCTACATACTTCTTTTGCTTCTTTCAGATTCATCATCTTCTTCATACATGCACGTCTAGGTATCCGAGTACTCTTGACCCTCCTCTCTTCGAGCAATTTGCTCACATGGTCTTCGAAAGTTAATCTCGGTCTACCTCGACACCTTTTAATATTAACTTTCGCGCTATATATTTTCTTCACCATTCGGTCTTCACTCATTCGCTCAACGTGCCCAAACCATCGAAGCACGCCCTTATCCATTTTTGAGACAAGGTCATCTTTCAAACCTGCCATATTGCGAATCTCTTCGTTTCGCTTTCGGTCGGCCATGGTAAGGCCGCACATTTTACGTAGAGATCGCAACTCCACTGCATTCAACCTGCTTTTATGCTTCTTCTGGCATACCCAGGTTTCGCTGCCATATAACAAAGTCGGTACCAATACTGCGTTATGTATTGCAAGGCGTGCACTTTTCACAACGCCTTGCCCTTTGATTAACGCAGTCAGGGCACCATTGACTTTGTTCCCGGCAGCGACACGCCTGTCCACATCTAAATCACATCTTCCATCCCGGCTAAACGCACTCCCGAAGTATACAAATTCATTCACCTGTTCTAGACATTCCTGATTTACCCAAATTTCGCACTTCGTTCTTTCTTCGTCCCTTTCAAATACCAGAACCTTAGTTTTATTAGCATTCAAACGGAGACCATTAATTTCACATTCTTCTTTCATACACGTGACTAATGCCTGCAGTTCTGCCTCTGATGGTGCTATAAGCACTGCATCATCAGCATAAAGCAGACAATTTACTTTTATGTCACCCAATTTCACACCCAAACAGCTATCTTTCAGCTTCTGTAAACAGCTGTCGAGATACAGTATGAATAGCCAGGAAGACATGACACAACCCTGTTTTACGCCCGTTTGGACGCTAAACATGGGTGACAGGTCATGCCCTACCCGCACACAGGCTTTACAGTCACAGTAAAGTGACTGCACAGCCCTTAGCAATCGACCATCCACACCATACCCCGGCAACAGTTCCCACATTTTCTTCCTTACAACCTTATCAAATGCTTTCTCAAGATCCAAAAAAGCACAGAAAATCTTCTGGTTAGCAGCCAGAAGCTTCTCCGTGATCATGCGAAGAGAAAACATTTGATCCGTGCATCCTCTTCCAGGTCTAAATCCGCATTGTGCCTCCCATAGAAATCTTTCCGATTTATCTTGCATCCTACGTGTCAAAACCTTCGAGTAAACTTTACTTGCTAAACTGGTCAAGCTGATCGCCCGATAGCACCCGCAGTCATAATGTGAACCTTTACCTTTATATATCGCCAATCATCCGGAGCAGCCCCCGTTCGCCAGCACAAATTGCACAGCAGATGAAAGCTGTCCCAGACGCGTGGCCCACCATACTTGACCATTTCAGCAGTAACTCTGTCTAGTCCCGCAGCCTTACCACATTTCAAACTTCTAATCGCACATTCAATCTCTTTCATACTGATGACCTCAGTGTCATCGAGGTCCGAGTCTGGCGTACCAGTCACGGCGTCACCCCCGGATCCCTCACTAAGATCATCACACGCATACATCTCTCTATAAAATTCGCCCCATCGCTGCATGACGTCCGATTTTTCTGAGAGGACGTCATTGGTTCCCGAAAGCACGTTATTCATTCTTAAGGCTGTCGCACCACTCCGGGTCCTTCCAACCTCTTTCCAGAAGAGTTTGGAGTTCTCCTTGAAGTTGTGCGACAACCTTTCTTCCGCTTCCATTCTACTCCTTTCACGCACTTCCTCAATCAATGCTTTCGTGTGAACTTTCTGGAGCTTATATCTTTCTTTCCTCTTCTCTCTCATATCCTTATCATTACTAGAGGCCAAGTAGTCTAACCATGCTTTCTTCTTCTTATTTACTGCTTCTTTCACTTCGTCGTTCCACCATGCATCACCCTTTTTACTACTACCTCTTTTCACAGTTCCACACACGTCTTCCGCTGCACTAACCATTCCATCTCTAAGGCTCTGCCATATTTCTTCCACACATTCTTTCCTAACACCAATGCTGTCCAGCTTTTCGGCTACCCTTGCTTGATATTTATTCCTAGTGTCCGCTTCCTGAAGCTTCCAGCTTCGGATGCTACCGACCGACTGTGGTTCTGGTATCGCCGTCCGGTGGCGCCAACCCGCGATCACTAGGTAGTGATCCGTTCCCAGGTCAGCACCTTGGAACACTCGCGTATCCATCACCTGTTTTCGCAGTCGGTCATCCACCAGGAATAAATCGATCATACTTCTCTCATTCTCTCTTGTTCTAGTATATATATGGATTTTCTTGTGACTAAACATAGTGTTTGTCACAAGAAGACCCTTTTCCTTGCATACAGCCAGTATAAGCTTGCCAGCATCGTTAACCCTTTTATCGCCAAACATTTCAAGCACCGACTCGTACCCTGGCCGAGCGGTACCAACCCATCCATTCAAATCACCACATACAACAATTCTTTCGTTTCCTCTAACCAAGTCTAGAACTTCTCTTACATTCTCCCAAAACTCCTCCAGCTCAGCTCTGGACGACGAAGCCACCGGCGCATAAACAGCCAAAAGGAATAACTTCGTCAGTCCCAATTTAAAGCGAACCAGAGAAGTCTCGAGTTCACAACCTTATATTCAGTCATAACATCGACCAACCGAGACGACAGCAGCACCCCCACTCCCTGGCAGGCACTCTCGCTCTCCGGGACTCCGGACCATAGAGCTAACGCCCCGCCAGGGAGCTCTTCAGTACCACTGCTCTTCCGCTTGGTCTCCGACAAACACACGACATCTAATTCTCTTTCTTTCATTATTTCAATCAACTCATTCGTCTTATCTCTCATGCCTCCTCTAACATTCCACGTGCCAACTCTGCACTTCGTCCTCCACCTTCCGCCGTGTCGGGCTGTGCGTGACAGGTGGCGGTCCCCATCGCCGCTTTGCGCGCTGCATTTAACACCAACGGGGACGAACTGGTGTGCGTCGTCTTGGGGGGACGCCCTAACCCTCGTAGGCATGGGTGCGCAGCTGTGTAGAATTGCAGCCCTGAAAAGGGCTGGCAGGTGTCGCGACGAGCACGCTTCTACAATGACCCCCATGGAACCATGGAGACTAGATGAATAGGATATTCTAAATTAATATGTACAAAAGCAATGTAATGTCTTAATAAATCCCAATTGCTCGTCAGAATCATTTTCTCCTCTAACCTTAGATTGCATACGGAATATACTTTTTTCATTGGAGATATTTGATAGTAATAACTAATGAGTTTAGTTTTTATATTTTATTTAATTTATCTTTACCTTTAAATTTTATACGTTAACAGAGATTGTTAGTGATAGTCGTGTGGCTGGATGATCGGAATTCAAGTCAAGAGTTACGAGTTCAATCACTTCGAGAGATGGTAGGCTCGTACTAATGGGTTTTTTCAATAACTTAATACAGTTTATAGCGTTGGCTTGGACATAAAGACGTCGACCGGAAATTTCAAATTCCAGTTCAAGCTTTATAACTACGTAACATCATCGCGATCGTGTAGTACAGATTCTATAGAAAAGGCCCAAGTACAGAGCCCTGAGGAACTTCGGACCAAATAGTAACATTATGCAATTTTATTGATTTTTAAAGCACATAAGTTATGCTTCAGCATAACTTATGTGCTTTAAAAAATAGTTCACTATTTACAATTAATTTAAATACAAATATAAAAAATCAACTGACGGTCCGATTTCCTTATTTATGCCAGTTCACAATAACTTATTTGTTTTTTATACCCCCGCCCCCCACACCTTTATTTTAAGTTATAAAAAAAAATAATCTTCACGCAATTCCCAATACAGGGGTAGACAGAGGTCGAGTCTAGACAATTAAGTCCCTTTGACCCACCTTCCACCGAAGATATTTTCGAGACAACGTGACAGATGGTGAGCCCGTCGCCGCCTTTATGTCCAAGCCAACGATATTCGTACATAAGTTTTTGAAAAACTCATTGGTACTGCCACCTGGGGATCGAACTCGGGTCTCTCGACTCGAAATTCCGGCCACCCAACAACTCGGCTATCGTGACTTTTATTTTAAGTTATAAAAATTATATAATTTGTTCTTGATGCATTTATGGTCAGTGAATTGCATTGGAACCACACATTTAGCAAATTAAGGCATTTATGAGCATCTTCAATGCTTACATCTGCTGACTGGCTTGAGTAAAATAAACAGGTATCATCATCATATAAATCTCTTCTGTAAGATCCTACTTTGATACATTGCTTAAATAAACAAGAAACAATAGCGGACCCAAAATGACCACTGTAGAATTCCATATGTGATTGGCTCGAGCTTACTTTGCTAAGTATCACTTTTTACCACAGGAAAATATATATGTCATTAAGATATCACTGACTATAATATTTAATGAAATTCCGGTAATTCTAATACTTTTCAACTTTTTTAAGTGACCATGACTCATAGTGTAAAAAGCCTTTTAGGTCTATGAAAATACCAAAATTGTCTACTTTCAATGCAGTTCTTCACTTTTGTAAAAAAAAATCATTTTTTGCAGTAAGTGTATTCGATTTTTTCGAAAATCACACTATTTTTCTTTATAAGAAAACCTATTAAATTGAAATTATTTTTAGGTGATTATGTAAAATCGTTTCAAATATTTTAGAGAAAACTGGAAGCCCTGATATCGGTCTATAATTAATAGGTCAGTTTCATCACTAGCTTTAAAAAATAGCTGTAACTTTAGCAAGTTTAAAGCTATCAAGAAAACAACTTTCTTCGAGAGATTCATTTAAGACAAGTATGAAACTGTCAACTTTATTTTAATAAATCTATTGTTATTAAAATTAATTATTATTAAATCTAAAAATCATTTAATGAACTTAGTAGTAATTCCGTCGATACCGGTGATTGTATTAATGCTTTTGATTATTTAACTTCCCGACGAGTTGTTGTTCTTAAAACGGAAAGGCCTTCGAAAGTTTATTGTTAAGCATATGTATCAGTTATATTAACCCTATGTATATACTTTATTGTACACCACTAAAACTACTCGGGTCTGGATATTTGTGGTACTTTCGTTGTTTCTGATTACATAATAAAAGTACTTAAGCCACTTATTTTGGTATCACATCAGTGTATATGATGTTGTCCCCTATGTACGTATCTTAGTATCTATGTATGTATGTATGTATATGAGGACCATGCCAATGTTGGCCAATATCTTCACGCCATTCCCAATTCGGGTAGACAGAGGTCTGCACAATTGTGTCCCTTCGACCCACTTTTCACCGCAGACATTTTTGGGACAATGTGACAGGTGGTGAACCTATCTCCGTCTCTATTTCCAAGTCAACGATTTAAATCGTACATAAGTTTCACCACGTTTTCTTTTTTTATTTATGTACACACCACAAAACAAAGAATAATTAAAACATAATATTTGTACAAGGGCACTACTTATTCCTAAAATGAAATATCTCATAGTAGTCCCCTAAAGGAGAGATGTATACTCGTATTATATGGCAAACTTAGTGCGTACATTACTAAACATAGACATAGGTATATACTATATACTAAATACAAATACTTCCACACATATACATACATACAAATACATACACATGTATAAGTGTACATGAAATAGACATTTAACAAGTTTTAAAGTAATAATCTCTTACAAGTTTCTTAAAAATTTAAACAGTAGGAGAATCTCTAATGTTAATCGGTAGCGAATTCCACAACCTAACCGCGTGTACGGAAAAGGAATGGGAATAGAAATTGGAATTATGAGTTGAGAAATGGAGAAGAGTTAGGACATTAGATCTGCAAGGCATACCAGGCGGATGGACAAAAGAAAATTGATTTCTTAGGTATGAAGGAGAGGATGGATTCTTTTTCTTTTTTCTAAGTTATTTTTTTCGAGCTTAACTTAAATGGATTCTTATTCGACAAAATAAATATGTTATGCGAATGCAACATAAAATACGATCCTTGAGTATTTGAAATCTATGTTTCAATACTTGGGTGATTCTCATAACCGCATTCTCCGTTCTTCGTAAAGACTCAGGCTGCTTACACCGTCACACCGTACTGGTTTCATATCAAAATCATTTGTCCTTAGGGCTATAAGGTTCTAGAACGACATCTCTCTTGACATTAAAAACCGCACAACAAATTTTCATAAAAATTTTGTGAACATTTTAAATCTTTCGAATATTGTCTCCTAAATATATATAGAGAGGTTATACAGGGTGGGCCAAGAATTCGTTAACATTTAAATGTAACTTACCGCGAAAACTATTGCCGCGCGGGGTGAGGGCGCGGGCGGGGGCACTAGCTCGCTTCTTGGAAATTTAGTCGCAATGGATCGCTTCACGGGGCCGCAACGCGCTTACTGCGTGAAACAGTTTTATTTAAACGACTTTTCGCTCATTACTGTGAGACGCTTATTTCGCGTTGAATATGGTTTACACGACTTAAGTCAGTGTCCAAGTGCTCCTTTAATAAAGAAATGGGTGAAGAAGTTCGAAGAGACGGGATCTACACTAAATATGAAACCAACCGGCGGCCCACGGCCTTCTCGAAGCGAAGAGAACGTGCAGCAAGTTTCCGCTTCTGTTCGACGTGATCCAGATTTATCGACACGCAAACGTTCGGCTGAATTAGGATTATCCCGCACGTCATTTCGCCGTATTTTGAAATTAGATTTGAAATTACATCCATAAAAGATGCCTTTAGACCTGGAAGAGGATGAACGGATCAAATGTTTTCTCTCCGCATGATCACGGAGAAGCTTCTGGCTGCTAACCAGAAGATTTTCTGTGCTTTTGTGGATCTTGAGAAAGCATTTGATAAGGTTGTAAGGAAGAAAATGTGAGAACTGTTGCCGGGGTATGGTGTGGTTGGTTGATTGCTAAGGGCTGTGCAGTCACTTTAGTGTGACTGTAAAGCCTGTGTGCGGGTAGGGCATGACCTGTCACCCATGTTTAGCGTCCAAACGGGCGTAAAACAGGGTTGTGTCATGTCTTCCTGGCTGTTCATACTGTATCTCGACAGCTGTTTACAGAAGCTGAAAGATAGCTGCTTGGGTGTGAAATTGGGTGACAAAAAAGGAAATTGTCTGCTATATGCTGATGATGCAGTGCTTATTGCACCATCTGAGGCAGAACTGCATTAGTCACGTGTATGAAAGAAGAATGTGAAATTAATGGTCTCCGTTTTAATGCTAATAAAACTAAGGTTCTGGTATTTGAAAGGGACGAAGAAAGAACGAAGTGCGAAATTTGGGTAAATCAGGAATGTCTAGAACAGGTGAATGAAATTGTATACTTGGGGAGTGCGTTTAGCCGGGATGGAAGATGTGATTTAGATGCGAACAGGCGTGTCGCTGCCGGGAACAAAGTCAATGGTGCCCTGACTGCGTTAATCAAAAGGCAAGGCGTTGTGAAAAGTGCATGCCTTGTTATAATACATAACGCAGTGTTGGTACCGACTTTGTTATATGGCAGCGAAACCTGGGTATGCCAGAAGAAGCATAAAAGCAGGTTGAATGCAGTGGAGATGCGATCTCTTCGTAAAATGTGCGGCCTTACCATGGCCGACCGAAAGCGAAACGAAGAGATTCGCAATATGGCAGGTTTGAAAGATGACCTTGTCTCAAAAATGGATAAGGGCGTGCTTCGATGGTTTGGGCACATTGCGCGAATGAGTGAAGACCGAATGGTGAAGAAAATATATAGCGCGAAAGTTAATATTAAAAGGTGTCCAGGTAGACCGAGACTAACTTTCGAAGACCATGTGAGCAAATTGTTCGAAGAGGGGAGAGTCAAGAGTACTCGGATACCTAGACGTGCATGTATGAAGAAGATGATGAATGTGAAAGAAGCGAAAGAAGTATGTAGGGATTGTGACACTAGGCGATCTGTTCTCTCTGGCTACCCCGTCAGGGATTGTGCTTGAAGATAAATAAATAAATAAATATATCCATATAAGATCCAGCTCGTGCAAGAACTAAACCCTAATGATTTAAATTTGCGTAAATCATATGCTGAAACAATGTTAACTCTTTTCAGTAATTTTCACAACATCTTATTTTCTGACGAAGCGCATTTCTACCTAAATGGACATGTAAACAAACAGAATTGCAGGTATTGGAGCAGCGAAAATCTTAAAGCTAAACATGAGAGGCCACTTCACTCTCCTAAGGTATCTGTATGGGCTGCAATTTCAGCAAGAGGAATCATCGGACCTTACTTTTTTGAAGATTCTCGAGGGCGTTCAGTTACTGCTAATTCTGCCGAGTATATGAAAATGTTACGGGAGTTCTTAGCACCGATACTACTGGAATTTGCTGGCTATAATCGTAACATATTTTCAACGTAACACGGTTTCAACAAGATGGAGCCTCGTGTCACACATCGAACGAGTCCTTGCCGGTGGTCAAAGACATGTTTCCGGAAAAGCTGATATCCAGACGGGGTGACATCCCATGGGCACCCAGAAGTCCAGATCTATCTCCAGCAGACTTCTTTTTATGGGGTTATTTAAAGAGTCGTGTCTACATTGATAATCCGAATACACTGCGTCAACTTAAAGAAAAAAATCATCGAAGAGATGTCGGCGATCTCGCGGTCTCTTTGCAGAAGAGTATTCGAAAACTTCAGGACTCGCTTAGATGAGTACAAAAACCGAAACGGTGGTCATTTAGACGAAATAATTTTAAAAAATAAATTACAACTAATTAGCTTTCTCGTAAATAAACGATTTCTAAAATATGTTAAATGGTTTTTTTATACGATTTTTTCAAATGTTAACTAATTCATGTGTATGTTTGTAAATGTAATAATATTTTTTTCACGTAAATTTATTTCTAACAATATAAACATTATATGTGTATCGTATAAGGGTCTGTTATATGTATTGTATGTGTATTTATGTAGGTAATATATCGTACCTATGTTTATGTAAATATTCTTGTATTTACATAAACATAGATACGATATATTATGTACATAATACATACACTTAAACGGCATACATACATTCAAACGGCATTCTCTATCAGTCAACCAGTCAGGGTAAATAGAGAGAAGATGTAGAAGTTGTGCAGTTAATAGAATAGAGCATTTACAGTTAGTAAAAGAGAGCGTTCTAATATAATGTAGCTAATACAATACCCGTGTGGTAACGGCGTAAGAATATTGCTACTCCCGTTCTTCCCGTGGGTATCGTAAGAGTCGACTAAGGGAAACAGCCCTGAATATCGTTATGGCAACGGATGGTTGGCAGGATAACCATCTCTAAAAGTATCAGGCCAAAATAATCTGGCCGAAGATAGGCAGCAGCGTCTAAGGTGCAAATAGTCTGGTACTGCGATCGCCAATTCGCTTGCCAAGCGTAGCGATTCAATGATAAGTGTTTTCATACTACGCCATTTACTTGCACTACCATATCATCATTCCTCTCACCAGTCAAGCCAGAACCATCTGTCATTATACCTATTTAAATCACTTAGACAAACATAAATATAAATTTGAACTTTACAGAATAAACTTTATTTTAATAAATATTTTTCCATTTATTTTAAATAAAAAGCGTTATAAAATTTAGTACAATTCTCACAAAACAGGCCTTATTGTAGTGACGGTTGGTCGTTCACGTACAGTTCCTTCCATTTTATTTCAACATAGTTGTATTATTATTAGTTAATAATACGCAAAATACGCGCTGGGTCGTGAAGTTGCGGAGATCAGCCCGTCTAATCTAATATAGCGAAAGGTGTGTTCTTTCTTTCGCTTCACCTGTCAGATACTTGCGCTTGAATGAACAAAATCGTATGAACGGTGGAAGCTTACAGCAACAAGTTTGTTTTTTCAAATTTTTTTCTACATTTTCAATAATATAGGGGTTGGTGACGTGCTGGGCTGAAGCGTGCCAGGTGATGATCACAACGAATTTTGTTTTTTCAAATTTTTTCTATATATTCAATAATATAGATTCAGGTCAAGAGGCCGGAGTTTGATTATCAGGTGCTAGGCTTGTAATAATTGTTTTTTTATTTATTTATTTATTTATTGAAGCTATCCACAAAGTAGTATATATGGCGGACTTAATCCCGATCGGCATTCTCTATCAGTCAACCATCAGGGTAAATAGATATAAGATGTAGAACAAGTGCAGTTGATAGAATAGAAAGAGAGCGTTCTAATATAATGTGGCTAATACTAAAATCCGAGTGGTAACGGAGTAAGAATATTGGCACGCCCTTTCTTGCCGTGAGTGTCGTAAGAGGCTAATAAGAGAAACAGCCTTGAATGTCGTTATAGCAACCGAAAGATGGCAGGATAACCATCTTTAAAAGTGTTAGATCAAAATAATCAGACCGAAGATTGGCAGCAGCGTTTGAGGTGCTAGTGGTATGCTAGTGCGATCGCCAATCCGCATGCCAAGCGTGATAAGAGTTTTCATGCTACGCTTCTTACTTACACTGCCGTATCATCTGTCCCCTCTACAGTCAAGCGTCCAGAACCGCGTATCATTGTAACTACTTAAATCATTTAGACAAACACACATACAAACTTGAACTTTACAAAATAAACTTTACTTAAATTAAAATTTTTGCCGTTTATTTAAAATACAAATAAAAACATATAAAATTTATAATCCCCACAAAAACGCCCCACAAGAACAGTCTAATCTTGGTGCCGGTTGGTCTTTCACGTAGAGTTCTTTCCATCTTTTTCAACATAGTTACATTATTAGTTAATAATAATATAGCAAAAGGTGTGTTCTTTCTTTCGCTTCACCTGTCAGATATTTGCGCTGTAATGAACAAAATCGTATAAACGTTTCAAGCTTACAGCAACAAGTTTTTTTTTTTTTTTCTATATATTCAATAAGATAGGGAATGATGACGTGCAGGGCTGATGCGTGCCAGGTGAATGCTCGCCGTACTTAGCATGCTATAACACCCTAAGCTGATCGAAACGACTTAATTGTCTAGACCCCTGTACTGGGAATGGCAAGAATTTTTTTTGGTTCCTTTTATTAAAGTATTTTTTTGGTTTGTTTAGGCTTAAGTATTAGCTGTTTTAAGTTAATTTAAAATTTTAATATTGTTAATCAGTTTTTTTGGTTCGTTTTTTTAAGTGTGTTTTAATTTGTTTTTAGGTTTTATTTTTATTGGTACTATTTTATTTTTCTCTTTCTTTCTTAATACGTGAGACTAAAAAAGTGACATGGCCAAAATAAATTAAAATAATGAAGAGGTTTAATCACTGTTTAGCTGTACATCTTTCTTGTAGTCATTCTTTATGCTGTATCTTTCCATATGCTGTATAACATGCCGTGGTTACGACATAAGAATTCACCATCCACTTTCTTTCCGTGGATGTCGGAAGAGGCGACTTAGGGACAAGCTTTTAATATACCAACAGATGACGGGATAACCATGGACAAAAAATACCAGATAATAACTGGTAGCGAAGTCCGAGATGGGGAGGTTGGTACTGCCAAGCTAGTACAGCAAGCTTGGCGATCATAGTAACAGATGCAAAAGTCTCATCTGATATTTTTATTTTTCTATGTATATATCTTCACTCCTTTCATAGACAGTGGCCTATTTAAGTCTTTTCGACCCAGCTTCCACCGAAGACACCTTTGGAAGTACGACAGGTGGTGTGCCCGTCACCGTCTTAATGTCCAAGCCTACTATATAAATTGTACATAAGTTTTGCAAAAAAACCCATTGGTACGAGACTTGGGAATCGAACTCGGGTTAGACTTGTACTTGACTTGGAGCCGAGTGGCTATCATGACTATCAGTCTTTTTTGCTATCCATCATCCTGTGCATACAACCCGACACCGATTTTCTGGACTGGAGCTGATTTTTTTCGAGACGGCTTCGGTATACCGATGCGTCGGTAGATCCGTCGGTAGCCAAATATATTTGCTACTCTTTTACTTTTTTACTCTTCCCAAATTCGTCTCACGACACCCACCTGAAGATATTGGGCTACCTACCTCTGAACATGGCCCAACCTTTCGGTTTTTATGGGTCGAAGTACTCAGTAGAAGGCGCCAGAGCGTAAGGGCCGCGTTTGCTTGACACCCGGAGAATGCGCTCGTACTTGCTGATTTCCTGAAATTCCTGAAGAAACCTGTATGGTTTGATAGTCACCCCCTCTGGTGTTATACAGCACAAATGATAACTTCCTATTTCTTTATTTATTCGGTAATACAATACCGATTTACAAATAAAAATTTCACATTACTTTTGACTTTTTAAAGCGTATAGGTTATGCTCAACTCAAAGTCACGATAGCCGAGTGGTTGGGTGGTCGGAATTTCGAGTCAAGAGACCCGAGTTCGATCCCCAGGTGACAGGCTCGTACCAATGGGTTTTTCAAAAACTTATGTACGAATTATATCGTTGGCTTGGACACAAAGACGGCGACAGGCTCACCACCTGTCACGTTGTCCCGAAAATATCTCCGGTGGAAGGTGGGTCGAAGGGACTTAATTGTCTAGACTAGACCTCTGTCTACCCCTGTATTGGGAATTAAAAATTTAAAAAATACACTGACACGTCCATGACTCGAAACCGCGACCTCTGCCATACCGTAGCAATGCTCTTACCTCCGAGCTAGTGTCCTACGCGCATCAATAGAAATTTTAAATATTTTTCTTTATTAATGCCAGTTTTGGCACTGGCGACATCTACCGGGAGTTATTCCAAATTTCAATTCAATGATCGTAATTTTACAGCTTTGTAACATTATTGCGATCGTGAAGTACGGATTCTATAGAAGGGTGCCGAGTACTGAGCCCTGAGAAACTCCCGAGCATATAGTAACATAATATGAACTTTTTATAATATAAGGGAAATTTAAAGAATCAACTGACTCGGACAGGATTCGAATTTCTTTATTTATACTTGTCTACAACAGGCGATTTGTAACTTAATACGCTTTTTTGGGCTTTAAAAGTCATGTAATTCATTTTTGATGCATTCATGGTTAGTAAATTGCATTGAAACCACGCACTCTGTAAATTTTTTAGGTTAAAGGTTTTTTTATTTATGAACATCTTTGAAGCCTACATCTGACGACTGCTCAGAGTAAAATGAACAGGTATCGTCGGCATATAATGTAGTTTCCCATTTGAGATCCAACTCGAATACATCGTTAATATAAACAAGAAACAATAGCAGACCCAAAATAGACCCCTGGGGAATTCCACACATGATTGGCTCGGTAGTAACTTTTAACCACAAGAAACCTTTCTTTATTTTTTTTTCTTTCAGTCATATCTTCTATCTAAAAGAAACATATTTAATGCAATCCCGGTAACTCCAATACTTTACAACTTTTTTAATAGAAGGTTATGACTCATAGTGTAGAAAGCCCTTTTTAGGTCTATAAAAATACTTAGAGATATTTGTTTTACTATTACTAAAGTTCTTTACAATGTGTATACGTGTATACTATGTGTATATCTTTGCGGTGTATATATGTCTTGCACATACATTACTTCAAAAACTACACTTTTTTTTATAAAGAAAACTTACTAAATTTATATAAATATTTAGGCGATTATGCAAAATCCTTTGAAATATTTTAGAGATAACTGACAGCACTGATATCGGTATTTAATTAACAGGATCAGTTTCATCACTAGCTTTAAAAATAGCTGTAACTTTAGCAAGTTTAAATCATAGACAACCCTCTTCGAGACAATCATTTAAGACTAGTGCTAAACTATCAACTTTAATTTTTTTAATACTTTTAATGGACTTGGTACTAATTCCGTCGATACCAGTGCTTACATTACTATTAAGGCTTTAGATTATTTATTCAACTTCCCAGCTAGTGTAATTCTTAAATCAGAAAGGCTTTCGGAAGTATTTTGTTTGGCATATGTATAAATCTTATTATTCAGATGTACAGTTAATTCATTATTATAATAAATACATTTATAAATATCTTCACGCCATTTCCAATACAGGGGTAGACATGGAGCTAGGCAATTAAGTCTTTTCTAACCACCTTCCACTGAAGATATTTTAGATACAATGTTACAAGTGGTGAGCCCGTCGCCGTCTTTATTTCCAAGTCAACGACATAAGTTGATAAATAACCATTGGCTCCACCAACCACGAGCCTGCCCGAGATCGAGTTCTGGTCTCTCGACTCGAAACTCCTACCACCACCCACTCTTCTATCATGACTACAACTGTAGTAGTAGTAGTGTACTTTAACAGTGGTAGAGCCACGCATCAGCTTTTGTTGTTGCATGAATGGGCCGGCTCGACCGGGGAAGTACCACGACCTCACAGAATACCGGCGTGAAGTAGAAGTCTAACAAACTTCTGCGTTTCGTCTGGTGAGTGCAGGTAACCGGAAGCCCACACGGGGGGCCTCCCCCAATACTGAGGGGGGAGGGGCACTCTAAGGCCGGTAACGCATCCGCTATGCCTCCGGTATTGCGGGTGTTCATGGACGGCGGTAATCACTTACCATCGCGTGAGCCATCTGCTCGTTTGCCTCCCTTTTCTATAAAAAAAAAAAAACAACACAAAGGTAATACAAATGAGACAACCAAAAACGAAACGTAACATATTTATTAACATTCAAAAGACGATTTTCATTCAGGAGAGATAATCCGAGACCCACGGACTCATGTCGGGGTGTACTTGAGCGGTGGCACGTCGTAAGGCAACGCGAGAGGGCGCTCCGCCCGTTCAGACAGCGGGAATAGCTCCTTGTTTATCTGCAAAATTGTATGATAAATCATTATTTTTCCACGTGGCAACATAAATTTCGCGTTCACATATTTTAAATCTACCGTCGTTTCGTACGGAGGCTTTTTTTATTGAAAAAGGCAGGCAAACGAGCAGGTGGTTCACGTGATAGTTAGTGATTACGCAATACCGGAGGAATAGCAGATGCGTTGCCGGCCTTTGAGAAAGGTGTAAGCTCTTTTCTTGACGGTCCCCAAGTCGTATCGGTCTGGTAAAACCGTTGACGGCCGCACATGACTATGACGGAAAAGAAATCGACGAAAGAAACATTTTTTTTTTCTTCGTCATTCTCATTACCGACTCGATAGCGTCAGAATTCTATCAAGAGGGACATAAAACAAAGAAAATTTTTTTACATTTTGTAAAATTAAATTAATAAATACATATACATACAGATATACAGAGAAAATGTTGAAAACGTTTATCTGCATTTACCAAACCTGAGACCTTAGAGATGGCAACGTCATGAAAACCGGTGTCTACGCCACTCGTCCACGCAGGTCGTCAATATATAATTTAAGTCTTTATGAAGGTAGCAAAGTAGTCCCACAGACGACGAAAACATATTCCATAATAAAATGATAAAATGTGAAATTGGGTGACATAAAAGTAAATTGTCTGCTGTATGCTGATGATGCAGTGCTTATTGCAATTCACATTCTTCTTTCACGTGTATGAAAGAAGAATGTGAAATTAATGGTCTCCGTTTGAATGCTAATAAAACTAAGGTTCTGGTATTTGAAGGGCACGAAGAAAGAACGAAGTGCGAAATTTGGGTAAATCAGGAATGTCTAGAACAGGTGAATGAAATTGTATACTTGGGGAGTGCGTTTAGCCGGGATGGAAGATGTGATTTAGATGTGGACAGGCGTGTCGCTGCCGGGAACAAAGTCAATGGTGCCCTGACTGCGTTAATCAAAGGGCAAGGCGTTGTGAAAAGTGCACGCCTTGCAATACATAACGCAGTGTTGGTACCGACTTTGTTATATGGCAGCGAAACCTGGGTATGCCAGAAGAAGCATAAAAGCAGGTTGAATGCAGTGGAGATGCGATCTCTTCGTAAAATGTGCGGCCTTACCATGGCCGACCGAAAGCGAAACGAAGAGATTCGCAATATGGCAGGTTTGAAAGATGACCTTGTCTCAAAAATGGATAAGGGCGTGCTTCGATGGTTTGGGCACATTGAGCGAATGAGTGAAGACCGAATGGTGAAGAAAATATATAGCGCGAAAGTTAATATTAAAAGGTGTCGAGGTAGACCGAGACTAACTTTCGAAGACCATGTGTGCAAATTGCTCGAAGAGGGGAGGGTCAAGAAAATGATGAATCTGAAAGAAGCGAAAGAGGTATGTAGGGATCGTGACACTTGGCGATCTGTTCTCTCTGGCTACCCCGTCAGGGATTGTGCTTGAAGATAAGTAAGTAAAATGATAAAAAAAAAAAGGAAAAAGAAAAATGACTCAAAGAAACTGACGACATCCGTGGTGGTTAAGAGTGGTGTACGTGTACACACCGGTTTTCATGGTGTCGCCAGCTCCGAGGATTCGATTCCCGGGCGGGTCGATATAGAAAACACTCTTCTAGTGTCTGAGTGTTTTTGATTACACCACACGCGTGCTTTAGCTGCTTACTTTGGGATCAGAGCGAGATGTATTTGATGTTGTCCCTATCTATGTATATGATTACTTAAAACCAAAATCCATCAAAATCATGGGCCCGTACCAATGGGTTTCCAAAAAAAAAAAACACGTATGTACAAATTATATCGTTGGACACAAAGACGGCGACGAGCTCACCATCTGTCACGTTGCCCCGTAAATATCTTCGGTGGAAAGTGGGTCGAAGGGACTTAACTGTCTAAACTTGACTTCAATCTACCGCTGTATTGGGAATTGCGTGAAGATATTTATTTATTTAAGCCTTTATGATGGTAGCAAAGTAGTCGCCGCAGACGACGAAAACATATTCCATAATGAAATGATAAAAAGAGAAGAAAGAAAAAATCAGACTCAAAGAAACTGACGACCTCCGTGGAAAGAGTGGTGTACACGCCGGTTTTCGAAATGTCTCCATCTCTGAAGTCCCGGGTTCGATTCCCGGACGGGATTTCTCTGGTGTGTGTTTGTGGTGCCTTCGTTGTTCCCGATTCCGTAACACACCTACAAAGGCTTCTTACTTTGCGATCAGAGTAATGTATGCGATGCTGTCACAATTTACGTGTGTGATTATTTAAAAATCAACGGCCAGAGAGGTCTACTCACGACGAACCCGGGCAGGAATAGAACCCCGGCCTCGTAGCTCATGACCCTCAGGGCGCGGTTGCCCTTGTTCACTGTGCCCCAGGCGGCCTTGCTGATATTGGCGGAGGTAAGCAGGAAGTAGGCGGCCATTTTGTTGTCGGGAGAGACGCGAGTGTAGGACTTGATGTGCGGCATCGCCTTGTTGCGATGCGTGGATGTGGCCCGCCATTGACTGGAAGCGGAATTGTGCTGGTGACGACGCGGGTTCCTTCTTCTCCTCTGCAGTCACGATAGCCGAGTGGTTGGGCGGTCGGAATTTCGAGAGTCGAGAGACCCGAGCTCGATACCCAGGTGGCGGGCTCGTACCAATGGGTATTTTCGAAAACCTATGTACGAATGATATCGTTGGCTTGGATGTTAAGACGGCGACGGGCTCACCGCCTGTCACGTTGTCCCGAAAACAGCTTCGGTGGAATGTGGGTCGAAGGGACTTAATTATCTAGACTAGACCTCTGTCTACCCCTGTATTGGGAATCGCGTGAAGATAGATTTTTTTTTCTTTACAGCCTATCAAGAGTCCACTGCTGAACACGGGCCTCCCCTAAAATTTTCCACTGTGAACGGTCCTCAGCCACCTGTGTCCATCTACTTCCCGGGGTTTGGGTTCGGGTGATTTGACGACCGGTATGCACGGGTGGCGTAAACGCCGGTTTTCGAGGTGTCGCCATCTCGTGGTACCGGGTTTCGGTTCCCGGTCGGGTCAATGTAGAGAAACCACTTTTTCTACATTTTCTCGGGTATAGGTGTTTGTGGTGCCTTCGTTGTTTCCGATTCCCATGCCACAAGTGCTTCAGCATCTTACATTGGGATCGGAGCAATGTGTGTGATGTTGTCCCTATCTGTGTATGTATTTATTTATTTATTATTTATTTATATCGGAATTCGAGTAGAGGAAGCCCATTTCGACCACCAGGTGGGTAGGTTGGTACCGATGAGGTTTTTCAACGCACGATTTACATCGTTGGCTTGGACATGAAGACGGCGACGGGCTCAACACTTGCCACGTTGTACGAAAATAAGCTCCGGTGAAATGTAAGTCGCAATGGCTAAACTGTCTAGTCCTCTGGCTACCCCTGTACTAAATACTTGATTGATCGTTCAAACAGAATTAATCGAGTCATCATAGTTTGTAGTGTTTCGCACTGCGAAAATTCCCGAACTAGTCCCAGACCGTTTATGCGTATTCGGTATATTCTAAAATGTTCTGGAATGTTTGAGAACTTTCCACAACATTCCAGAACATGCTCGAATATTGTGGAATGTTCTGGAACATTGCAAAACTTTCCAAGCTCCTTTCTTGTTTTGAGTAGTAGGGGTGTGTTATCATTATCATCATTATGATAACGGCATATAAAAGTCCACTGCAGGACATAGGCCTCTCCCATATGGAAGATCTGCCATAATCGCCACGCTTGTCAAGCGGATTGGCGATCGCAGTAGCAGACCACTCGCACCTCAGACGCTGCTGCCCATCTTCGGTCTGATTATTTTCTTCTGATATTTTTAGAGATGATTATCCCGCCATCTATCGGTTGCCATGACGATATTCAAGGATGTTTCCCTTAGTCGCCTGTTACGTCACCCACGGGAAGAAAATAAAAGTTGTATAGTTAAATTATTATTATTATTACAAATCCCACACCACAGGAACACTCACTATAGGAAGTCGTTCAGCCAGGGTTGCTTCGCATGCGCCTCCCCCGCATAGGGGAGGCAGCCACCCAGTAGCCCGTCGTGAGATTGTTTCACGTTCTCTGCGAAATTAACGCGTTTTGGAGATTAGTAAATAAATATCTTCAAGAAATTCCCAATACAGGGGTAGACAGAGGTCTAGTCTAGACACTTAAGTTCCTTCGACCCACCTTCCACCGAAGATATTTTCGGGACAACGTGACAGGTGGTGAGCCCGTCGCTGTATTTATGTCCAAGCCAACGAAATAATTCGTACATAAGTTTTTTTTTTAATAACAGAGTTTTTTTTTTGGTAGTTAGATAAACCGTTTATTTGGTGACTACAGGTCACATACAATTACCGACTTAAACAAACATTATAGAGACAAGAACAATGGTGAAATTGAATGTTAATTTCATTTGTATATTAATTTAGAACCGTAATAGAAAAAAATTTTGTCCCAAAAACATCTTCGGTGGAATGTGGGTCGAAGGGACTTAATTATCTAGACTAGACCTCTGTCTACCCCTGTATTGGGAATGGCGTGAAGATCAAAATAGATTATCATGTATATGGCATTATAGGCAGTTGCAATAATATTACTACATATACACACTCGTCGAATTGATAACCTCCCATAATTTTCAAAGTTAGTTAAAAAAATCACGATAGCCGAGTGGTTGGGTGATCGGAATTCGAGTCAAGAGACCCGAGTTCGATACCCAGGTGGCAGGCTCGTACCAATGGGTATTTTCATGTACGACTAGCGGCACTCCACGGCTTTGCTCGAAATTTAATAAGGAACCCTAATTATGTTTCTAAAACAAAAGTACCTTCTGATACCTAGGAGTAGTGTGTGTTATTAGGATAACATTAGCGCTCTGCCAGTGAAAGTCCGGTTAAAATCGGTCCAGCCGTTTCAGAGATGAACAGGAAGAAACAGACAGACAGACAGACAAAAATTGTAAAAAATGTAATTTGAATGTATGTACCGTATATATATTCATATACATGTAAATTGCGTAATAAAAAAAAATTAGTTGGCGTTATCTTATTGTTAATTCCTAACTGAAAATTCAGGAATGTCAAATTGTCACTTGCAAAAGGGACAATAGATGGCGCCTATGCCAAAAACAAGGCATAAATAAAGAAAAGAGAATACAGATTTAAAATTTCAACTGATGCGTGTAAGACATGGTAGCTTGGAGGTAAGAGCGTTGCCACGGTTCGGCAGAGGTCGCGGGTTCGATCCCTCCCGTGTCAGTTGAAATTTTAAAAACATTTTTTCTCTTTAATTAAATCATATGCATGTATTAAAAAACGGTTATTTCAATATTACAAACAGACCCTCCAATTTTATGTATATGTATAAATTAATATCATTGGCTTGGATATAAGGACAGCGACGGGTTAGACTTTTACCGTTTAGACTTCTGTCTGCCCCTGTATTGGGAATGGCGTGAAGATCAAAATAGATTATCATGTATATGGCATTATAGGCAGTTGCAATAATATTACTACATATACACACTCGTCGAATTGATAACCTCCCATAATTTTCAAAGTTAGTTAAAAAAATCACGATAGCCGAGTGGTTGGGTGATCGGAATTCGAGTCAAGAGACCCGAGTTCGATACCCAGGTGGCAGGCTCGTACCAATGGGTATTTTCATGTACGACTAGCGGCACTCCACGGCTTTGCTCGAAATTTAATAAGGAACCCTAATTATGTTTCTAAAACAAAAGTACCTTCTGATACTTAGGGTGTGTGTTATTAGGATAACATTAGCGCTCTGCCAGTGAAAGTCCGGTTAAAATCGGTCCAGCCGTTTCAGAGATGAACAGGAAGAAACAGACAGACAGACAGACAGACAGACAGACAGACAGACAGACAGACAGACAGACAGACAGACAGACAGACAGACAGACAGACAGACAGACAGACAGACAGACAGACAGACAGACAGACAGACAGACAGACAGACAGACAGACAGACAGACAGACAGACAGACAGACAGACAGACAGACAGACAAAAATTGTAAAAATGTTATTTGAATGTATGTACCGTATATATATTCATATACATGTAAATTGCGTAATAAAAAAATAGTTGGCGTTATCTTATTGTTAATTCCTAACTGAAAATTCAGGAATGTCAAATGGTCACTTGCAAAGGGACAATAGTTGGCGCCGATGCCAAAAATAAGGCATAAATAAAGAAAAGAAAACAGATTTAAAATTTCAACTGATGCGTGTAAGACATGGTAGCTTGGAGGTAAAAGCGTTGCCACGGTTCGGCAGAGGTCGCGGGTTCGATCCCTCCGTGTCAGTTGAAATTTTAAAAATGTTATTTGAATGTATGTACCGTATATATATTCATATACATGTAAATTGCGTAATAAAAAAATAGTTGGCGTTATCTTATTGTTAATTCCTAACTGAAAATTCAGGAATGTCAAATGGTCACTTGCAAAGGGACAATAGTTGGCGCCGATGCCAAAAATAAGGCATAAATAAAGAAAGAGAATACAGATTTAAAATTTCAACTGATGCGTGTAAGACATGGTAGCTTGGAGGTAAAAGCGTTGCCACGGTTCGGCAGAGGTCGCGGGTTCGATCCCTCCGTGTCAGTTGAAATTTTAAAAATGTTATTTGAATGTATGTACCGTATATATATTCATATACATGTAAATTGCGTAATAAAAAAATAGTTGGCGTTATCTTATTGTTAATTCCTAACTGAAAATTCAGGAATGTCAAATGGTCACTTGCAAAGGGACAATAGTTGGCGCCGATGCCAAAAATAAGGCATAAATAAAGAAAGAGAATACAGATTTAAAATTTCAACTGATGCGTGTAAGACATGGTAGCTTGGAGGTAAAAGCGTTGCCACGGTTCGGCAGAGGTCGCGGGTTCGATCCCTCCGTGTCAGTTGAAATTTTAAAAATGTTATTTGAATGTATGTACCGTATATATATTCATATACATGTAAATTGCGTAATAAAAAAATAGTTGGCGTTATCTTATTGTTAATTCCTAACTGAAAATTCAGGAATGTCAAATGGTCACTTGCAAAGGGACAATAGTTGGCGCCGATGCCAAAAATAAGGCATAAATAAAGAAAGAGAATACAGATTTAAAATTTCAACTGATGCGTGTAAGACATGGTAGCTTGGAGGTAAAAGCGTTGCCACGGTTCGGCAGAGGTCGCGGGTTCGATCCCTCCGTGTCAGTTGAAATTTTAAAAATGTTATTTGAATGTATGTACCGTATATATATTCATATACATGTAAATTGCGTAATAAAAAAATAGTTGGCGTTATCTTATTGTTAATTCCTAACTGAAAATTCAGGAATGTCAAATGGTCACTTGCAAAGGGACAATAGTTGGCGCCGATGCCAAAAATAAGGCATAAATAAAGAAAGAGAATACAGATTTAAAATTTCAACTGATGCGTGTAAGACATGGTAGCTTGGAGGTAAAAGCGTTGCCACGGTTCGGCAGAGGTCGCGGGTTCGATCCCTCCGTGTCAGTTGAAATTTTAAAAATGTTATTTGAATGTATGTACCGTATATATATTCATATACATGTAAATTGCGTAATAAAAAAATAGTTGGCGTTATCTTATTGTTAATTCCTAACTGAAAATTCAGGAATGTCAAATGGTCACTTGCAAAGGGACAATAGTTGGCGCCGATGCCAAAAATAAGGCATAAATAAAGAAAGAGAACTTTAGCTCGGCGGGAGTGGACAGCATCTGCGGCTGATCCTTGATCTTGGTAAAGTTGTGGAGGAAGTCACCGGTCAGCCATAGCTGTCAAGATTTCTCACGAATTATAGATAAAATAAATAAATATCTTCACGCAATTCCCAATACAGGGGTAGACAGAGGTCTAGTCTAGACAATTAAGTCCTTTCGACCCACTTTTCATCAAAGATATTTTCGGGACAACGTGACAGGTGGTGAGACCGCCGCCGTCTTTATGTCCAAGCCAACGAAATAATTCGTACATAAGTTTTTTTTTTTTAATAGCAGAGTTTTTTTTTTGGTAGTTAGATAAACCGTTTATTAGGTCACTACAGGTCACATACAATTACCAACTTAAACAAACATTATAGAGACAAGAACAATGGTGAAATTGAATGTTAATTTCATTTGTATATTAATTTAGTCCCAAAAACGTCATCGGATGGGACGAAAAGACTCAATTGTCGAGACCTCTCTACACTCCTGTAATGGGAATGGCGTGAAGATCAAAATAGATTATCATGTATATGGCATTATAGGCAGTTGCAATAATATTACTACATATACACACTCGTCGAATTGATAACCTCCCATAATTTTCAAAGTTAGTTAAAAAAATCACGATAGCCGAGTGGCTGGGTGATCGGAATTCGAGTCAAGAGACCCGAGTTCGATACCCAGGTGGCAGGCTCGTACCAATGGATATTTTCATGTACGACTAGCGGCCCCCCGCGGCTTTGCCCGAAATTTAATGAGGAAGCCTTATTATGTTTCTAAAACAAAAGTACCTTCTGATACTTAGGAGTAGTGTGTGTTATTAGGATAACATTAGCGCTCTGCCAGTGAAAGTCCGGTTAAAATCGGTCCAGCCGTTTCAGAGATGAACAGGAAGAAACAGACAGACAGACAGACAAAAATTGTAAAAAATGTAATTTGAATGTATGTACCGTATATATATTCATATACATGTAAATTGCGTAATAAAAAAAAATTAGTTGGCGTTATCTTATTGTTAATTCCTAACTGAAAATTCAGGAATGTCAAATTGTCACTTGCAAAAGGGACAATAGATGGCGCCTATGCCAAAAACAAGGCATAAATAAAGAAAAGAGAATACAGATTTAAAATTTCAACTGATGCGTGTAAGACATGGTAGCTTGGAGGTAAGAGCGTTGCCACGTTACGGCAAAGGTCGCGGGTCCGAATCCCGCCCGTGCTAGCTGTAATTTTAAACATATTTTCTCCTATATTTAATGATAATTAAAATATTTTATATGGTCACCTACCTAGAGATGGGTAAATCAACTTTAGCTCGGCGGGAGTGGACAGCATCTGCGGCTGATCCTTGATCTTGGTAAAGTTGTGGAGGAAGTCACCGGTCAGCCATAGCTGTCAAGATTTCTCACGAATTATAGATAAAATAAATAAATATCTTCACGCAATTCCCAATACAGGGGTAGACAGAGGTCTAGTCTAGACAATTAAGTCCTTTCGACCCACTTTTCATCAAAGATATTTTCGGGACAACGTGACAGGTGGTGAGACCGCCGCCGTCTTTATGTCCAAGCCAACGATATAATGCGTATATAAGTTTTTTGAAAAAACCCATTTGTGCGAGCCTGCCACCTGAGGATCGAACTCGGGTCTCTCGACTCGAAATCCCGCCCTCCCAGCCACTCGGCTATCGTGACTCTTAATAAAAACAAATTAAAGATAAACTTTACTTTTTTTAAGAATAATTATCATTAAATACTTAATAATTAAAGTACATCACATACATTGCTCCGATCCCAATGTAAGATGCTGAAGCACTTGAGGTATGGGAATCGGAAACAACGAAGGCAACACAAAATGTAGAAAAAGGATTTTTTTCTAAATTGACCCGACCGGGAATCGAACCCGGGACCTCGAGATGGTGACACCTTGAAAATCAGTGTTTACGCCACTCGTCTACGGAGGTCGTCAAATATAATTATAAAAAGGGTTACTAAGCATACATAAAGGATTTAATTAATGTTAAATATGGTATTTCTATTACTTGGGACGTATGTATGTTTATGTGCGGGAGCAGGTGCAGGAAATGGTGCAGGAGCAGGTGCAGAACTGGTGCAGGGCAGGTGCAGGAACTGGTGCGGGAGCAGGTGCAGGAGCAGGTGCAGAACTGGTGCAGGAGCAGGTGCAGGAACTGGTGCAGGAGGCAGGTGCAGGAACTGGTGCAGGAGCAGGTGCGGGAGCAGGTGCAGGAACTGGTGGGAGCAGGTGCAGGAACTGTGGTGCAGGAGCAGGTGCAGGAACTGGTGCAGGAGCAGGTGCAGGAACTGGTGCGGGAGCGGGTGCAGGAACTGGTGCGGGAGCAGGTGCGGGAGCAGGTGCGGGAACTGGTGCAGGGCAGGTGCAGGAACTGGTGCAGGAGCGGGTGCGGGAACTGGTGCGGGGCAGGTGCAGGAGCAGGTGGGAACTGGTGCAGGAGCAGGTGCGGGAACTGGTGCGGGAGCAGGTGCAGGAGCAGGTGCAGAACTGGTGCAGGAGCAGGTGCAGGAACTGGTGCGGGAGCAGGTGCAGGAACTGGTGCAGGAGCAGGTGGGAACTGGTGCAGGAGCAGGTGCAGGAGCAGGTGCAGGAACTGGTGGGAGCAGGTGCAGGAGCAGGTGCAGGAACTGGTGGGAGCAGGTGCAGGAGCAGGTGCGGGAACTGGTGCAGGGCAGGTGCGGGAGCAGGTGCAGGAACTGGTGCAGGAGCAGGTGCGGGAACTGGTGCAGGAGCAGGTGCAGGAAATGGTGCAGGAGCAGGTGCGGGAGCAGGTGCAGGAACTGGTGCGGGAGCGGGTGCAGGAACTGGTGCGGGAGCAGGTGCAGGAGCAGGTGCAGGAGCAGGTGCGGAACTGGTGCGGGAGCAGGTGCAGGAACTGGTGCAGGAGCAGGTGCAGGAAATGGTGCAGGAGCAGGTGCAGGAACTGGTGCAGGAGCAGGTGCAGGAGCAGGTGCAGGAGCAGGTGCAGGAAATGGTGCAGGAGCAGGGACTGGTGCAGGAGCAGGTGCGGGAACTGGTGCGGGAGCAGGTGCAGGAAATGGTGCAGGAGCGGGTGCGGGAACTGGTGCGGGGCAGGTGCAGGAACTGGTGCGGGAGCAGGTGCAGGAACTGGTGCGGGAGCAGGTGCAGGAACTGGTGCGGGAGCAGGTGCGGGAACTGGTGCAGGGCAGGTGCGGGAACTGGTGCGGGGCAGGTGCAGGAAATGGTGCAGGAGCAGGTGCGGGAACTGGTGCAGGGCAGGTGCAGGAACTGGTGCAGGAGCGGGTGCGGGAAATGGTGCAGGAGCAGGTGCAGGAACTGGTGCAGGAGCGGGTGCGGGAACTGGTGCAGGAGGCAGGTGCAGGAAATGGTGCAGGGCAGGTGCAGGAACTGGTGCGGGAGCAGGTGCAGGAACTGGTGCAGGAGCGGGTGCGGGAAATGGTGCGGGAGCAGGTGCGGGAACTGGTGCGGGAGCAGGTGCGGGAGCAGGTGCGGGAGCAGGTGCAGGAACTGGTGCGGGAGCAGGTGCAGGAACTGGTGCAGGAGCAGGTGCAGGAGCAGGTGCAGGAACTGGTGGGAGCAGGTGCAGGAACTGGTGCAGGAGCAGGTGCAGGAAATGGTGCAGGAGCAGGTGCAGGAACTGGTGCAGGGCAGGTGCAGGAACTGGTGCGGGAGCAGGTGCGGGAACTGGTGCGGGAGCGGGTGCGGGAACTGGTGCAGGAGCGGGTGCGGGAACTGGTGCGGGAGCGGGTGCGGAACTGGTGCGGGAGCAGGTGCAGGAAATGGTGCAGGAGCAGGTGCAGGAACTGGTGCGGGAGCGGGTGCAGGAACTGGTGCGGGGCAGGTGCAGGAACTGGTGCGGGAGCGGGTGCGGAACTGGTGCGGGAGCGGGTGCGGAACTGGTGCGGGAGCGGGTGCAGGAACTGGTGCGGGAGCGGGTGCGGGAACTGGTGCGGGAGCAGGTGCAGGAAATGGTGCAGGAGCAGGTGCAGGAAATGGTGCAGGAGCAGGTGCGGGAACTGGTGCGGGAGCAGGTGCAGGAAATGGTGCAGGAGCAGGTGCAGGAAATGGTGCAGGAGCAGGTGCAGGAACTGGTGCGGGAGCGGGTGCAGGAACTGGTGCAGGAGCAGGTGCAGGAACTGGTGCGGGAGCAGGTGCAGGAACTGGTGCAGGAGCAGGTGCAGGAACTGGTGCAGGAGCAGGTGCAGGAACTGGTGCAGGAGCAGGTGCAGGAACTGGTGCAGGAGCAGGTGCAGGAGCAGGTGCAGGAGCAGGTGCAGGAACTGGTGCAGGAGCAGGTGCAGGAACTGGTGCAGGAGCAGGTGCAGGAGCAGGTGCAGGAACTGGTGCAGGAGCAGGTGCAGGAACTGGTGCAGGAGCAGGTGCAGGAACTGGTGCAGGAGCAGGTGCAGGAACTGGTGCAGGAGCAGGTGCAGGAGCAGGTGCAGGAACTGGTGCAGGAGCAGGTGCAGGAGCAGGTGCAGGAGCAGGTGCAGGAACTTTTGTGTATATTTTTGGTGAAAAATGGGTTCTAAGGTCTTAATAAGATATTTAGACATACCACAGTCTATCCCAGTATTGTTTACCAGACGGAATGCATCACTCTCACCTTCGGCTCCCTCCCGTAACTGCCGAGGCTGCTGGCCTGTGCCACGAGCGGCCATTTTGAATTCTCCTCGGGCGGCACGCAACAGTGCTGGCGGAGTAAAGTGGCCGCGCGGCTCATGCCCCACTCCGAGTCCGTGTGGGAGCCCGGCACGGACGCCACCAGGAACACGCTGGACACCACGACCACCCGAGTTTAGGATGTCCTACCAAACGCCCCTAGAAGGACTCGAACCCGCAACCCCGGGGCTTCGAAGGCCGCGTCAGCATCGACCGGTCTATAGGGTCGGCTATGTAACCTTGTGCACAAGGCACAAGGTTACATAGCCGTATCCTATACTACTTGATAATATTATAAATGCGAAAGTCTGTGAGGATGAGTGTTTGTTATTCTTTCACGCAAACACTATAAAACAGATTCTGATGGAAATTTACACTAACGTAGCTTATACGTATGGAATATAATTTTTAAGGATTTTGTGTAATTTGATTATATCAGTATCAGGTAAGTCGGGTAAAAAAAGGAAAGTGGGTCGAAAGGACTTCATGGTCTAGACCTCTGCCTATCCCAGTATGAGAAAGTGCTAGATAAAAGAAACTACGATCTCCTTGAACGAGTGGCGTGCACACCGGTTTCCATACTGTCGCCTGCACTGAGATCCCGGGTTCGATTTTGGGACTGCTTAATTTAGTAAACCACTTTTTCTACATATTGGTGGGAACTGGTGCGGGAGCGGGTGCGGAACTGGTGCGGGAGCGGGTGCGGGAACTGGTGCGGGAGCGGGTGCGGGAACTGGTGCGGGAGCGGGTGCGGGAACTGGTGCGGGAGCGGGTGCGGGAACTGGTGCGGGAGCGGGTGCGGAACTGGTGCGGGAGCGGGTGCGGGAACTGGTGCGGGAGCGGGTGCGGGAACTGGTGCGGGAGCGGGTGCGGGAACTGGTGCGGGAGCGGGTGCGGAACTGGTGCGGGAGCGGGTGCGGAACTGGTGCGGGAGCGGGTGCGGAACTGGTGCGGGAGCGGGTGCGGGAACTGGTGCGGGAGCGGGTGCGGAACTGGTGCGGGAGCGGGTGCGGAACTGGTGCGGGAGCGGGTGCGGAACTGGTGCGGGAGCGGGTGCGGAACTGGTGCGGGAGCGGGTGCGGGAACTGGTGCGGGAGCGGGTGCGGAACTGGTGCGGGAGCGGGTGCGGAACTGGTGCGGGAGCGGGTGCGGGAACTGGTGCGGGAGCGGGTGCGGAACTGGTGCGGGAGCGGGTGCGGAACTGGTGCGGGAGCGGGTGCGGAACTGGTGCGGGAGCGGGTGCGGAACTGGTGCGGGAGCGGGTGCGGAACTGGTGCGGGAGCGGGTGCGGAACTGGTGCGGGAGCGGGTGCGGAACTGGTGCGGGAGCGGGTGCGGAACTGGTGCGGGAGCGGGTGCGGAACTGGTGCGGGAGCGGGTGCGGAACTGGTGCGGGAGCGGGTGCGGAACTGGTGCGGGAGCGGGTGCGGAACTGGTGCGGGAGCGGGTGCGGAACTGGTGCGGGAGCGGGTGCGGAACTGGTGCGGGAGCGGGTGCGGAACTGGTGCGGGAGCGGGTGCGGAACTGGTGCGGGAGCGGGTGCGGAACTGGTGCGGGAGCGGGTGCGGAACTGGTGCGGGAGCGGGTGCGGAACTGGTGCGGGAGCGGGTGCGGAACTGGTGCGGGAGCGGGTGCGGAACTGGTGCGGGAGCGGGTGCGGGAACTGGTGCGGGAGCGGGTGCGGAACTGGTGCGGGAGCGGGTGCGGGAACTGGTGCGGGAGCGGGTGCGGAACTGGTGCGGGAGCGGGTGCGGGAACTGGTGCGGGAGCGGGTGCGGAACTGGTGCGGGAGCGGGTGCGGAACTGGTGCGGGAGCGGGTGCGGAACTGGTGCGGGAGCGGGTGCGGAACTGGTGCGGGAGCGGGTGCGGAACTGGTGCGGGAGCGGGTGCGGAACTGGTGCGGGAGCGGGTGCGGAACTGGTGCGGGAGCGGGTGCGGAACTGGTGCGGGAGCGGGTGCGGAACTGGTGCGGGAGCGGGTGCGGAACTGGTGCGGGAGCGGGTGCGGAACTGGTGCGGGAGCGGGTGCGGAACTGGTGCGGGAGCGGGTGCGGAACTGGTGCGGGAGCGGGTGCGGAACTGGTGCGGGAGCGGGTGCGGAACTGGTGCGGGAGCGGGTGCGGGAACTGGTGCGGGAGCGGGTGCGGGAACTGGTGCGGGAGCGGGTGCGGGAACTGGTGCGGGAGCGGGTGCGGAACTGGTGCGGGAGCGGGTGCGGAACTGGTGCGGGAGCGGGTGCGGAACTGGTGCGGGAGCGGGTGCGGAACTGGTGCGGGAGCGGGTGCGGAACTGGTGCGGGAGCGGGTGCGGAACTGGTGCGGGAGCGGGTGCGGAACTGGTGCGGGAGCGGGTGCGGAACTGGTGCGGGAGCGGGTGCGGAACTGGTGCGGGAGCGGGTGCGGAACTGGTGCGGGAGCGGGTGCGGAACTGGTGCGGGAGCGGGTGCGGAACTGGTGCGGGAGCGGGTGCGGAACTGGTGCGGGAGCGGGTGCGGAACTGGTGCGGGAGCGGGTGCGGAACTGGTGCGGGAGCGGGTGCGGAACTGGTGCGGGAGCGGGTGCGGAACTGGTGCGGGAGCGGGTGCGGAACTGGTGCGGGAGCGGGTGCGGAACTGGTGCGGGAGCGGGTGCGGAACTGGTGCGGGAGCGGGTGCGGAACTGGTGCGGGAGCGGGTGCGGAACTGGTGCGGGAGCGGGTGCGGAACTGGTGCGGGAGCGGGTGCGGAACTGGTGCGGGAGCGGGTGCGGGAACTGGTGCGGGAGCGGGTGCGGAACTGGTGCGGGAGCGGGTGCGGAACTGGTGCGGGAGCGGGTGCGGAACTGGTGCGGGAGCGGGTGCGGAACTGGTGCGGGAGCGGGTGCGGGAACTGGTGCGGGAGCGGGTGCGGAACTGGTGCGGGAGCGGGTGCGGAACTGGTGCGGGAGCGGGTGCGGAACTGGTGCGGGAGCGGGTGCGGAACTGGTGCGGGAGCGGGTGCGGAACTGGTGCGGGAGCGGGTGCGGAACTGGTGCGGGAGCGGGTGCGGAACTGGTGCGGGAGCGGGTGCGGAACTGGTGCGGGAGCGGGTGCGGGAATGCTTACTTTGCTCAAAAATGCTCAAGCTGCTTACTTTGGGTATCAGTGCAACATATGTGATGTTGTCCCTATCTAATTATTTATTATTATTTAGTAAAAAAAAATCATATCTTTTAAGCTGGCAATAGAAGGCCCTATTACATGATTAATGATTGAATGATGTCATGTTTGTGCATAATTTGTGTTTCACAGCAACTTTAAATACCTGTAGCGCCATCTAGCGAGGAGTTGCTTGAACCGCGAGACTTTATTTTATTTTGTACAAAATTATGTCATCTTTATCATTAGATTTATATCGTTGGCTTTGACATAAAGACGGCGACGTACCCACCACCTGTCACGGTGTCCCAAAAAATATCTTCGGTGGAATTTATAATTGTCTAGACCTCTGTCTACTCCAGTATTGGGAACGGCGTGAAGAACTACGCTCGGGCAGACCCATGTACACCAACTAGTTCATCATAACGACTTCAAAACTTTATATAAATTATATTCGTCATAATATAACGTAGTCCGAGAGTAAGACAGAGTCTCCCTAGGACATAGATCGCCATAGGACCAGTACGGGAGGTTCTGCCTTCTTCTGTCCTTCTTCACCAGAAGCGGATTGGCGACCGCTGTACCGGACACCTGACAACTTAAACTCTGCTGAATATTCTGCTGAAATATGGCATTTTCCCTTAGTCGCCTCTTACGACACCCACGGTAGGAGAGAGTGTATTATCCTTACACCAATACCTAGGAGCTAGTTGATATTATTTTGATACCCACTTGATGTGACTGAAGTCGCACCTCTTGACCCAGTCTACATAGTACGAGAGCTGCGGCATCTGGTAGTGGTGGAGGTAGCGGAGCAAGGACCTCTTGAACATGGTGGGGGACTCGCCGTCGTGGGGCATGGAGCCAGCCGGCAGTGGGGGCAGCGGGGACTGAACCAGAGACTGGAAAGGGGAAAAATTCTGGGCTAGTCAGAGGTCCTCTCGTAGGTCCAAGACCTCATACTGCAGCCTACAACCACGTGTCGGGAGGTGACCAAGTCATCTTAACCTACTTATCTTCAAGCATAGTCCCCAACGGGGTAGCCGGTGAGAACAGATCGCCAAGTGTCACGATCCCCACATACCTGTTTCGCTTCTTTCAGATTCATCATTTTCTCTATACGCGTAATTCTTCGAGCAATCTGGTCACATGGTCTTCGAAAGGTGGTCTCGGTCTACCTCGACTCATTCTAATGTTAACTTCATGCCATTCCCAATACTGGGGTAGGCAGAGGTCAAGACAACATTTATGCGACCGGCTCAACGCCTGTCACTTTGTCCAAGAAAACGTCTGCGGTGAAATGTAGGTCGAAGGTACCTCTGTCTACCCTGTATTGGGACTGACGTGAAGATATTTCTTTTATTAATTCACTATAACAAATAGCATTTGCCGTATGGTAAGTGTAAGTGTAAGAATATTGCCACTCCCTTTCTTCCGTGGGTGTCGTAAGAGGCGACTAAGGGATGAATAATGTTATGGCAACCGATAGATGGCGGGATAACCATTTCTAAAAATATCAGACCAAAACAATAAGACCGAAGATGGGCAGCAGCGTCTGAGGTGCGAGGTGTTGATACTGCGATCGTCAATCCGCCTGCCAAGCGTGGCGATTATAGCATATCCTCACTATGGGAAGTGCAGTGGACTTTAACAGTTTTACAACCGTTATGTATGTATGTATATGTATGTGTATGTATATATATATATGTGTGTATGTGTGTATGTGTGTATGTGTATGTATATATATGTATGTATGTGTGTATATATATATGTGTGTGTGTATGTGTGTATATATATATATATATGTGTATATATGTGTGTGTGTATATGTGTGTATGTGTGTATGTATGTAACAAATAACACAAACTCACCCTTGCGTTCTGTTCTCCCAGTCGTCCAAATAGAGATTAGCAGTTGAGACCACCACCCTTAGAGAACCATCTTCGTAACAAAGAAGCATCATTTTCCTGTAAACAATTTAATTTTATCATCACGCATTTCCCAGGACTGGGGTAGACAGTGATCGAGACAATTCGGTGCTTTTCACCGACTTTTAACTGAAACTTACTTCGGACCATGTTATAAGCGGTAAGACAGATATTTATAGAGGTTTTCTTAATATGGATTTTCTTAATATGAATAATTTTATATTACACACATAGATAGGGACAACATAACACACATTGCTCTGATCCCAAAGTAGCTAAAGCACGCGTGTTATGTACCAACCAGGAAGGACACCCAGACTTGAGACAATGTAGACAAACTGGTTTATCTACATAAACCCGTCCGGGAATTGAACCCGGGACCTCAGAAATAGCGACACCTTGAAACCCGGAGCGTACCCCACTCGCCCACGTTGGTCGACTTGTATTATAAAATAATTGTCTGTTATTCCGGCCAGATGGCGTAGTTGGCTGGTGACTCAGCCATCGAAGCTAAGGGTGGCGGGTTCAGTGCAACGAGGACAAACATATGTCTGATTAATAGAAATATTTATAGTCGATTTATGAATTTCTATTTTTTTAGACTTTACTGGGGCAGACAAAGGTCTGAACAATGAAATGATACAATACACTTATATTGTTATGTATTTGTACAAATATCCCCAAGTGGGATCGAGCCTATGAGTTTTTCGAAAACTTAAGTACAAACTATATCTTCAGCTTGGACGTAAAGACGGGCTCATCACCTGTCACTTTGTCCAAGAAAACGTCTGCGGTGAAATGTAGGTCGAAGGTACCTCTGTCTACCCCTGTATTGGGACTGACGTGAAGATATTTCTTTTATTAATTCACTATAACAAATAGCATTTGCCGTATGGTAAGTGTAAGTGTAAGAATATTGCCACTCCCTTTCTTCCCGTGGGTGTCGTAAGAGGCGACTAAGGGATGAATAATGTTATGGCAACCGATAGATGGCGGGATAACCATCTCTAAAAATATCAGACCAAAACAATAAGACCGAAGATGGGCAGCAGCGTCTGAGGTGCGAGGTGTTTGATACTGCGATCGCCAATCCGCCTGCCAAGCGTGGCGATTATAGCATATCCTCACTATGGGAGAGTGCAGTGGACTTTAACAGTTTTTACAACCGTTATGTATGTATGTTTTGTATGTGTGTGTGTGTGCGTGTGCGTGTGTGTATGTGTGTATATGTGTGTATGTATGTATGTATGTATGTATGTATGTGTGTGTGCGTGTGCCCGTGTGTATGTGTGTATGTATGTATGTATGTATGTATGTATGTGTGTGTGTATGTGTATGTATGTATGTATGTATGTGTGTGTGTGCGTGTGTGTGTGTGTGTGTGTGTGTGTGTGTGTGTGTGTGTGTGTGTGTGTGTGTGTGTGTGTGTGTGTGTGTGTGTGTGTGTGTGTGTGTGTGTGTGTGTGTGTGTGTGTGTGTGTCTGTGTGTGTGTGTGTATGTGTGTGTGTGTATGTATGTATGTATGTATGTATGTATGTGCGTGTGCGTGTGCGCGTGCGTGTGCATGTGCGTGTGTGTGTGCGTATGTTTGTGTGTGTGTGTATGTATGTATGTAACAAATAACACAAACTCACCCTTGCGTTCTGTTCTCCCAGTCGTCCAAATAGAGATTAGCAGTTGAGACCACCACCCTTAGAGAACCATCTTCGTAACAAAGAAGCATCATTTTCCTGTAAACAATTTAATTTTATCATCACGCATTTCCCAGGACTGGGGTAGACAGTGATCGAGACAATTTTGTGCTTTTAACCGACTTTTAACTGAAACTTACTTCGGACCATGTTATAAGCGGTAAGACAGATATTTATAGAGGTTTTTCTTAATATGAATAATTTTATATTACACACATAGATAGGGACAACATAACACACATTGCTCTGATCGCAAAGTAACTAAAGCACGCGTGTTATGTACCAACCAGGAAGGACACCCTTTTTGAGACAATGTAGACAAACTGGTTTATCTACATAAACCCGTCCGGGAATTGAACCCGGGACCTCAGAAATGGCGACACCTTGAAACCCGGAGCGTACCCCACTCGCACACGTAGGTCGACTTGTATTATAAAATAATTGTCTGTTATTCCGGCCAGATGGCGTAGTTGGCTGGTGACTCAGCCTTCGAAGCTAAGGGTGGCGGGTTCGAATTACGCTTGAGGGACAAACATATGTCTGATTAATAGAAATATTTATAGTCGATTTATGAATTTCTATTTTTTAGACTTTACTGGGACAGACAAAGGTCTGAACAATGAAATGATACAATACACTTATATTGTTATGTATTTGTACAAATATCCCCAAGTGGGGATCGAGCCTATGAGTTTTTTCGAAAACTTAAGTACAAACTATATCTTCAGCTTGGACGTAAAGACGGGCTCATCACCTGTCACTTTATTCCAAAAAAATGTCTTCTGTGAATTGTCAGTCGAAAGGGTTTATTTGTCTAGACCTATGTCTACCCCTGTACTGAAAGAAGAATGGCGTGAAGATATATTTTTTTAACCAGCAAGAGACTAACTGACATGACATAAGCAATATATGTACATTTTATAAATGATCTCACGTGTGATGCTTCCCGAACGGCGTGGCCATAGACACGTGGTGTGCGTCGACATTCGGCTTCTTCTTGTTTATGGTCTTCAAGTCCGAACTCTCCTCGCCATAGAGTATTGTTAGCTTCTTTCCACTGGATATAGAGAAGTAATTGCATTGACTGTTAGTTACATGCATGTATCTATACATATCGATAAAATTAGAGTGTCCGTTTGTAATATTGAAATAACCGTTTTTACTACATGTACAGGACAAAATAACATTTTTTTAGAAGTTTAGTCTGTCTGTTTGTTCCGGCTAATCTCTGAAACAGCTGGACCGATTTTAACAGGACTTTCACTGACAGATGTTATAAGGAGTAACATAGGCTACTTTCATTTTAGAAACATAATTAGGGTTCCGCGTTAAGTCTGCGGGCAAAGCCGCGGGTGGCAGCTAGTTAGATAAATAAGTGCATACATAGATAGGTCACGATAGTCGAGTTGTTGGGTGGTCGGAATTTCGAGTCGAGAGACCCGAGTTCGATCCCCAGGTGGCAGTACCAATGAGTTTTTCAAAAACTTATGTACGAATTTCATCGTTGGCTTGGACATAAAGGCGGCGACGGGCTCACCACCTGTCACGTTCTCCCGAAAATATCTTCGGTGGAAGGTGGGTCAAAAGGACTTAATTGTCTAGACTTGACCTCTGTCTACCCCTGTATTGGGAATTGCGTGAAGATATTTATTTATTATTTATTTATACATAGATAGGGATAATAAAAAAATAAATGCATACATGTACATGATGCATACATCATATACATTGCTCTGATACTAACTACTCGGCTATCGTGACTTATAATCTCCTTTCTATAAAAAAAATTACTGTAAAGAGCAGTATAAAGTAGCCTGCTTTAAAAATTTTATATTCTAATTCCTAGTATGAACCAAACGACAAGGAATCACGATAGTCGAGTGGTTGGATGATCGGAATTCAAGTCAAGAGACCAGAGTTCGATCTCCAAGGCTAGTACCAATAGATTTTTCAAAAAAAAAATTTTAGGTACAATTTTCGGTATCGATAGGTTGGACATCAAAATGTCGACGGGCTGATAATTTTTTGGGACATCGTGACAGGTGGTGATCCAGTCGCCGTCTTTATGCCAACAACATTTATATAATGTATTTATATGTAAATGTGATGTTATCAACAAGTACCAGGCAAGCATAACTGTAAAAAGCAGTATAAAGAATTCTGCTTAGACATCTTTACTTACATCTACTATAAAACAAACCACACCATACCTAATGTACCACACCTAACTTTGAGTCACTATATGTACCACACCTAACTATAGCCGAGTGGACAATAAATTCGTACGTAAGTTTTTAAAAAAAAAAAAAAAAAAAAAAACATTGGTACGTGCCTGCCATCTGAGCATCGAAGTCGGGTCTCTTGACTCGAAATTCCTACCACCCAACGGTAGGAATTTCGATGGCAGGCACGTACCAATGTTTTTTTTTTTTTTTCAAAAAAAAAAAAATTAGGTACAATTTTGGGTATCGATAGGTTGGACATCAAAATGTCGACGGGCTGATAATTTTTGGGACATCGTGACAGGTGGTGATCCAGTCGCCGTCTTTATGCCAACAACATTTATATAATGTATTTATATGTAAATGTGATGTTATCAACAAGTACCAGGCAAGCATAACTGTAGAGCTGTATAAAGTACTCTACTTTAAAACATCTTTATATTCAGATGCCCAGCATGAACCAAACCGCACCATACCTATATCCAGCGAAATAGTACTGCGCTAGTAACCATCCCAGTTCCACCATGAAGTTGATCTGCAGGGAGCACTTGAGCTCGCCCAGACTGCGATCCAAAATCTCTGTAAGAATGGGACGACAAATGTTAATTTAAGACAAGAGACAATCCTAAATCCTACATAAGTTTGTCATGGGTATAATTTTATCTGGGGATCGAATTCAAGTCTCCCGATCGGCCAACCACTCGGCTAGAATGTCTATAGAAGACTTCTTGGGATAGTGTGTTTGTTTATGAAACATATTACAAATGATACTTTGAAATCTAAATTGTCAACGTTTGGGCAAATATTATTTCTTTGAGATTTCAAAGACTATACTGCTTTTAACTTTTTATTCCATGAGCTTCCTTATTTTGTTTTAGAATTTTCCATTTAAAAACAAAACAGAATGATCGAGCGCCTCTGAGTTAGTAATGAGCTTTTAATTGGAATGTTAAAGTGAGGAGAGATCTCAAAGTGGGAAGATTTAAGAGTTTGTGCGGCGATTGGATCACCAGCTGTTACGTTTTTCTGAATAAGATTCAATGAAAAGCAGATAAAATAGACTTTATTTTCTATACCTCTGTGTACCTCAGTGTAGCGTGAAGATAAATAAAACATGAGTACTTTAGACCACACAATTGAAGTATATCTTTTTAAGCTCCATCTACATGTTTATATTAGTATAATATATTAATTTTCTACAAAAATTTTTATTTATTAATAATTTTGTAACATAAGAAATTTAACTCTCTCTCTCTCTCTCTCTCTTCACTATCTTACACCTCAACTTCCATTCGCTTTAACTGATCACAATCTTCGTAACGCTCTCGTTACGTTTTCACCAATAAAGAGAAGATTTAATCTTACCAAAAGCTTATTTGGTGTCTATGTCACTAGGGAAACATGTTTAGGTATACTTAAATATAAAGGCTTTTATTAAAAAGGTATAGAAATTTAAATTGACATGAAATTTGCTTTACTCAAAAGATAATCTTCTGGCATTACTATTTAAATCTAACTTCTGACAAATGAAAAGGTGTTGCCAACTTAAACTTTTATACCTCTATAAAAAAAAAAAAAAAAAACAACCTTTACATGAAACTAAATCATACCGAGGAATGTGATAGAGTTGGGCTGTCTGTGCGTCTCCCGGCTGTCGGTAATGGTCGTGTAGAAAATGTGGTAGGGGGCGCTGGCGGCGTGCTTGGCAGCCATGCCACCAGCTGGCACCACCACCTTCAGGAACTGCTCCGCGCTTCTCGTGGGCGGCACGATGGGACGGTAGTCCGAATCTGAAGAACACCACCAGTCAATATCTTCACGCCGTTCTCAATACTGTGGTAGACGGAGGTCTAGACAATTAAGTACTTGACCTTTCACCAAAGACCGTGTGAGACAACGTGACAGGTTGGCTTGGACAAAAAGGCTTTTTGTCCAAGCCAATGATATAAATCGTACGTAGGTTTAGAGAAAACCCATCGGTACGAGCCTACCAACTGGGGATCGAACCCGGGTCCACCACAGGGCTATATAAAATATAAAAAACTCTTAATGAGTCACACTCATTAAGAGTTTTTCTAAAACCTATCATGTTATAACAATTAGAGGTTAATAATTCTGTCTCCCCAGTATTGTGAATGGGGTGAAGTAAACATTAAAATGTTTCAAAATCACCACCTGTCACGTTGTCCCGAAAATATCTTCGGGGAAAGGTGGGTCAAAACGACTTAATTGTCTAGACTAGACCTCTGCCTACCCCTGCATTGGGAAAAGTAGATAAACTTTACCTTTCTGTACTATATTCGTTGGTGACTTGCTCTTCTCTCTCTCTCTTCACTATCTTATACCTCAACTTCCATTCGCTTTAACTGATCACAATCTTCGTAACGCTCTCGTTACGTTTTCACCAATAAAGAGAAGATTTAATCTTACCAAAAGCTTATTTGGTGTCTATGTCACTAGGGAAACATGTTTAGGTATACTTAAATATAAAGGCTTTTATTAAAAAGGTATAGAAATTTAAATTGACATGAAATTTGCTTTACTCAAAAGATAATCTTCTGGCATTACTATTTAAATCTAACTTCTGACAAATGAAAAAGGTGTTGCCAACTTAAAGTTTTATACCTCTATAAAAAAAAAAAACAACCTTTACATGAAACTAAATCATACCGAGGAATGTGATAGAGTTGGGCTGTCTGTGCGTCTCCCGGCTGTCGGTAATGGTCGTGTAGAAAATGTGGTAGGGGGCGCTGGCGGCGTGCTTGGCAGCCATGCCACCAGCTGGCACCACCACCTTCAGGAACTGCTCCGCGCTTCTCGTGGGCGGCACGATGGGACGGTAGTCCGAATCTGAAGAACACCACCAGTCAATATCTTCACGCCGTTCTCAATACTGTGGTAGACGGAGGTCTAGACAATTAAGTACTTGACCTTTCACCAAAGACCGTGTGAGACAACGTGACAGGTTGGCTTGGACAAAAAGGCTTTTTGTCCAAGCCAATGATATAAATCGTACGTAGGTTTAGAGAAAACCCATCGGTACGAGCCTACCAACTGGGGATCGAACCCGGGTCCACCACAGGGCTATATAAAATATAAAAAACTCTTAATGAGTCACGCTCATTAAGAGTTTTTTTTCTAAAACCTATCACGTTATAACAATTAGAGGGTTAATAATTCTGTCTCCCCAGTATTGTGAATGGGGTGAAGTAAACATTAAAATGTTTCAAAATCACCACCTGTCACGTTGTCCCGAAAATATCTTCGGGGAAAGGTGGGTCAAAACGACTTAATTGTCTAGACTAGACCTCTGCCTACCCCTGCATTGGGAAAAGTAGATAAACTTTACCTTTCTGTACTATATTCGTTGGTGACTTGCTCTTCTCTCTCTCCGTCTTCTTCTCTCTTTTAAATCTTTCCGCCATTTCTCTTCTTATTTCCTCTATGCTTAAATTGATACCACTACTGCTAGACGCTTTGCTTGAACTATCTTTAGTCTGACTCTGTGATACACTCAATCTGTCCTTAGTTTCTCCGTTGGAACTACTCTGTGACACAATTATTCTTGAATCTTCTATTTTATCTGCTTTTTGTGATCTAAATACAATAAAAAATTATAAAGGTATGCATGCACATTGCTCAGTACATTTCTCATAATGGAATAGGCAGAGGCTTATATTGCAACAAAGCCTATTTGGGGTAACGTGACAGGTGGTGAGCCTGTCGCCATTTTAGTGTCCCAGCTAATGGTACAATATACTTACATACATATACATTGACATAGATAAACATCAATGAATCAAGTACAAACACTCGTACTAATCACACAAATATTTGTTCCCAGTGGCATTACCCGCAACCTTTACCTTTAGCTTTTAATGAGGGAACACTACCAACTATGCTATAGAGTTGATCAGGAGTGAAATCTGAAGCGGGATTTTTATGTAATATGCTAAATATGCAGCTACTAATAAATAATACATGTATAGATAGGGACAACATCACATACATTGCTCTGATCCCAATGTAAGAAGCTAAAGCACTTGAGGTATGGGAATCGGAAACAAAGAAGGCACCACAAACATCCAGACCCGAGAGATATAGAAAAACTAGAAATATTGAAAATGTTTTTTCTACATTGACCCGTCTGGGAATCGATCCTGGGACCTCGATATGGCGACACCTTGAAAACCGGTATCTACGCCACTCGTCCACGGAGGTCATCAATGTAGAAAAACCTTTTTTCTGCATTTTCTCGGGTCTGGGTGTTTGTGGTGCTTGATTATTTCCGACCTCCATACCTCAAGTGCTTTAGCATCTTATATTGGGATCGGAACAATGTATGTTATGTTGTACCTATCTTTATATGTATATGTATGTATAATATAAAACTCACTCTGAACTTTTATCTTGTATCTGTCTCTCCGTTTCTCTCACTGGTGTGTACAATGCTTTGTTCACAATGACTTCCAACTGCTCCATGATCATCTGTCTTTGTGGCTGAAGCTCCTTCGGTATGGGATAGTCACCTTCACCACTGTAGCTGTCCAATATAGACTCCACTGTAAGTATATACATAGATTGGGACAGTATCACCACCATTGTTTTTTTATAGAATAAGGGGCAAACGACCTTTTGCATGGAGGTCGAGACAGTGGTACACGTCTTACTGACGTGTCCAACGGTCGTGGGATACAGGGCCTACCATCTCGGTGCACCGAGATCTCTACCCGGTAACTTCAAGGGGCTGCTGGTATTCCTCGAGGAGTTGGATTAGCGCTCGGACGTGGAGTTGTGGAAATCAGACTGTCTGATCCAATCTAATTTAAGGGGCAAACGAGCAAGTAGCTCACGTGATGGTGATTTCCGACGCCCATGAACACCTGCAACACCAGAGGAATAGCAGATGCGTTGCCGGCCTTTGAGAAAGGTATAGGATCATTTCTTGAAGGCTCTTTCCTTGAAGAACCTAAGTCGTATCGGTCCGGAAAAACCGCTGACGACAGCACATTACATAAAGTGCAAGTGCGTGGCAGAAAATTTCGCGAAAAACGCTTTATGTTGGAATGCCAAGCGTCAAAGTGACACCACTTTAGTATGTAACTTAGAAGTATGTAACTTAAGAATATGTGTTATGGTAATAAATAGATTGAGGTAATAATACATACATACATCGCATACATTGCTCTAATCCCAATGTAAGTAGCTAAAGCACTTGTGTAATGGAATCGGGAAAAAATGAAGGCACCACAATCTCCCAGAACCGAGACTATGCAGAAAATTGGTTTTCTACATTTATCCGTCCGGGAATGGAACTCTGGACCTTAAGCTGGCGATGGCAAGACAACCGGTGGGTACGTCACTCGTCTACTGAGGTTTTCAAATAGTGATATAGTGAGATATTGTATGAAGTACGCATTTGACGCTTTGATGCTTTGACTACCTTCAAATGACATGTCACTAAGAAGAAGACTATCAGGTCATCTACTACTTTTATCATGGACAACAATCAATTGCTCTTGACAAAGGGTACCTACACAGGCAATAGCAAGTTAAAAAGACACAAGAATAGCTCATTTAACTTCGATCCCTAAAGCTTGTACCAATAGATTTTTTCAAAAACTTATATATAATTTATATCATTTGCTTGAACATAAAGACGGCGACGGGCTCACCACTTGTCATATAGTCCCACAAAATTTTTCCATTGGAAGGTGCATCGAAAGGACTTACTTCTCTAGACCTCTGTCTACCCCTGTATTAGGAATGTTGCATTAAGATATTTTATTTAATTAGTTTTAAAAACACTTACAGTGAGGATGACTGAACTCCCTGAAATGTGCTGGATTCAGCCGGTAACATTTCTCTCCATAAGTACATTCCTTTTTTACCCTTTTAGGTGTCCTATCATCTATAAAAAACCAATAGAAATCATTGTGAGGAAATTGCATCTAAGAATTAAGGAAAAAAATATATTTTTTATTTTCTATTCATTATTGATTTTGCTTTTCTCTAATTTTCATGGATTACTAAGAGAAAAGTCTTCATAATATCAATGACTACAAATAGATGGGATAACCATTGCAGAAAAAAAAAACCAGAACAAAAGCAGAACATTGATAGACAGCAGTATCTAAGGTGCAAAATATCTGCTTCTCCAATTGCCAATCAGCTTACCAAGCATGGCAATTATGACAAACCCTCCCACAGGATTGGTCTCTGTCCAGTGGACTACTGCAAGCTGGTAGGTATATATGTATTTAAATAAATATACTAAACTGGAGAGCTAATTCTATTCCTTGGCTATCGAAATACCAGGCCTACAGACTGTCTTATGAGGCTACATTACATAATACCACACATATGTAACACCTCTTAAAATACAATAAGAGTTGGTAGATTACAATAATTACAAAGGTGTTACATATGTTTATTACAAAGGTGTTTCTCTCCTTTGCCCAGGAGTCTGAGAACTTAAAACCTGTTTGTATTTTGAAAACTATGCTGAGAAAGTTTAATTTGGTGGTTTTAGGCTACTAGTCCACATCGTCGCAAATTTTATCTTCTTTATTTGAATTTATTTACAAATGTCCTTGGACAGCAGTAACCAATTACCATTCAAAAACTTTATATGAATATGTAACAATTGAATCATAAGCAAAACATAAACAATACAAAACCGGTAGAATGAGAAATGGTTGTACAACATAGTACAAATATACGTCATTATATTTATTAAGTGATCAATAGAAATTTAAATCACCCTGCATTTTTCCAGTGCGCTTATTGGAACTGCTGTTCATAGTATAAATATAAGTGAAAACTGTAATTTATAACAGCTTTGATGTGATTCGTAGGTTGACTAACTTTAATTGCTCAGATAATGTCCTTCTATGTATTCAGAGACAATTGTTTTTGTTCGAATACAAATACAAATCTTATTTTATGGGGTTTGATCGGCTTTATTTGGTCGTTTTTATTGTAAATAAATAATCACTACGTTACATGTTTGTCGATGTTGTTTTTATTATTCGCTCAAGAGAGCAGGCAAAGGAACTAAACCATACAGCCTCGTTACTTGTTTTGCTTTTGCATTCCTTATGCCGAAATGCTCGTCAGCTATCTAGCTAATGTTTGTGCTTCCATAACACAAGTGCCATATTTATTTTTCAGTATTTATTTATAAAAAAGATTATTCATATAATAAGAACATCGGTTCTTTATTTACGATTTGTGTTTATTTATTTATAGACAACACATAAAAATAATTTATTGGAAGTAGTAAAAAGAGATCTGTAACAATTTTGTTACAGATGTCTTTTTATTACTTCAAATATTATTTAATCTACCTTAACTATTTACTTAAGGTAGATTGAATACAGTATTTAGAAAATATTCACATAATGATCAATACGTCATAAAATATCACTATAACGTACATAAATCACATTGTAAAAAACGATATTTTTAAGAACCTCTACTTCACGTGCCGGTTTTTTCAACATGAGCAAACAACTTTGCTAAACAGTCTTGACAGATACTTATTGTCATTTACTTGAATCCTCTAGTTGCGAGTAATATGTAGTTTCAAGTGAAAAATAAACGTTTTTATATTAATATATATTGTAATCACTATCGTAAACATGGTGCGGTGTAGTGTTTTAGGGTGTAAGAGTGATAGCGCTAAGAAGACAGACGTATCTTTTCATTCGTAATTATTAACTTTTTACATCCAATTTACATACCCTGCTGAGCTTCATCGATTTGCTGAATTTTGATTTGATATTTTTCAAGATGATCATCCTGTCATCTGACATTTTAGTTTTTTTTTCTTAGTCGTCTCTCACAACACAAACAAAAAAGGGGGTGATTTATTCTTATTCCAGAACCACACAGAATTTGTAAATATACCACCTTGAAATAGCAGTTAGCATTTCATTCGCATATTGTGTTTTTTTAACATAGAAATTCGTGTTAAGTATACATAATACATACTGATACTCGTAAAATAATTTTTCTTATAACCTAAAAAGAAATCTTATTCGGTGTTGCTAGTGTTTCAATACATATTCTCCCACAATTATGGATCATGTAATATCCTGACCTAATGTAACAAATGCGAAAGTGAGTTTGTTTGTTTGTTACTCTTTTATCACTAAACCACTGCACCGATCTTAAAAATTCTTTGACCAATAGAAAGCTACATTATCAGCAAGTAACATAGGCTGTATTTTTTTATTTAGTGATCCTTATCCCTAGAAAATCACAGTAATGTAACTCAAGTAATCAAAAATTGGCCTGAAAAATTTCATAAACACTAACTTTTAATCGCGGCTTCGCTCGAGTCGAAGTCTTTAAATAAACGTCATTATTATTAGAAAGTATACAAAATAAATTGATTAAACAAACAATAACACCTGAAGTACAGCACAGATGCTATACTTAATTGAACTGTGACTGTGACCGCCGATGTTTACTCATTTGAACTTTGTTTCACTTAAATCTTTTACTTGTACATACTTTTTTTACAGAAAAATTATGTTAATATTTACAATACTTATTAACTAAAAACTATTATAATCGTAGAGCCCTACTCCTCGTGGCATGGTACCAAGAACGCTGGCTGCATTTCCACGTTGAATGGCTAGACTTAACCGTTGTACATACTTGAATGTTAAATGTCTAAGAAATCTCCATAGTAACCTTAACATTCTAACAAATATCAAAATGGCAACGCACGTCAAATAAAGGTTTTATAGGAAAATTCTTGATACCTCAGGAGACAATTCGTAATTTTTAAAGGTCAGTTTGAATCCTGTTTTTTCTTCATTTATTTAATTTTTTCTGTTACATGTAAGCAATGGTTAATGTTTCTCTTTGAGGTAAGTCGTAATTTTTTTTTCGAACTCTTATAATATAGTTGTTATTCTAACAAAAACAATTTTTTTTCACTTTCTTCTTCAGAATGACCCGCAAGCGTAAATCTAACCTGTCTAAGATTTCATCACGTGGCCGTGCGGCAAGAATTAAGCGTTCAGAGGAATCTTCCGTTCAATTAAAAGTTAGAAGATAGGAACAAGCAAGGCGACAATCTGTTAAGAGAGCTAATGAAACAATTTCTCAGAGACGAGAAAGGTTAAAGGGCCAAGCTGAAAGCCAAGCTAATTTTAGAGCATATAAAATGGCTCTTCAAAGGAAACTTCGATTAAAAGAAGTAATTAAACGCCAGTTTACGTAAAGGACACTTGAGACGCCTCTTGAAACGTTACTTCGCTTAGAGAGACAAGCTGAACAACTCGCAACCATAGCCGAGTATAATATACAGTAACATCCTAGAATATTATTCTGTTTTGAGCTCTTTTGAAGAGGAAGTATTTATTAAACGTGCATACTTTCAACATTTTTAAATACTCGTATTAGTAGTTTAATTTATTGAATTTTTTGTTGTCAATAACAATAAAGTATGTTTTCAGATAAAAAAACTCAAGTAAGATCAATTTTTGATTTTTTTTTCAATCAACAAAAATTAGATTCTTTAATTTACTTTAAAATGATAATGATAATTATTGTAATGGTTATTTAAAGATATAATCGTGTTCGAAGCCGCGGGAAAGACCTAGTATGCATACTAGTAAGTGAAATTTATCATCGATCCTGAATAGCACGTGGTATTGTGTTGCAGTTTTCCTGTATATAGTAAATTACGTCAAAGATGGATTGAGGCGACAGGGCGTATTAATTGGAATCCCAAAAAAACATCAAAAGTTTGCAGCGCACATTTTAATCACAATGAGTTGATTAAAAAGAGGAAAGTGACTCTACTGTTTCCTTATGCTGTGCCATGTGTAAGTTTATATTTGTTTGTTTCTAAATTACTGCATATTAAAAAAAACGAATTAAAACAAACGTATACGATCACCTGGAGGAAGGCACTATTGAGTTAAAATTACTTATGATTTGTGTAATTTGGCCACCTCAGTGGTAGGAAATGCTTTACGATAAAAAACATAGAACTGTCTTGGTTAGGACACTGAAAAGGACTAAGACTCTCGACTGGTCAGTTACAAAGAAACTAAGAAAGCTGACTTGACGTGTCGCTACAATTACACCCATGTTAATTCAACACCACCTTGACGCTTGGCATTCCACCACATTGCCACATTTTCACGGAATTTTCAGCCATGCACTTGCATTTTACGGATGTGCTACCCTCGGCGGTTTCTCCGGACCGATACGACTTAGGGACCTTCTAAAAGATAAAACGTTTAAGATTAAAAGATCCTATTCCTTTCTCTAAGGCCGGCAACGCATCTACTATCCCTCTGGTATTGTAGGTGTTTATGGGCGGCAGTGATCACTAACCATCACGTGCGCCACCTGCTCGTTTGCCCCCTATTCTATACCAAAAACATTAAAAAAATTATGCCAGTGTGTCAATCTATGCATAAATTTTCTTTCTATATTTAGAATTAAATTCAGTACAACGATGGCTTGCCTCCTGGGAATAAATAACGGCTACTTTTTACCAGAAAAATTTCACTGGAACTAAGTCACAATTAGCAGTTCAGTATGAGCAAAAATTTAAAAGTACTATATACTGTACAAGCTGGTTTACATAGTGTTGTTTGCTCTGAGGTACCAGGTTCGATTCACGGACGTGTAAATGTAGAAATTCTATATTTTCCCGGGTTTGGGTGTTTATGGTATCCTCGTTGTTTTCGTTTTCATAACAGAAACGCTTTAGCTACTTACTTTGGGATCACAGCAAAGTATTTGATGTTGTCCCTATGTATGTATTTATTTATTATTTATATTATTACAATTATAGTAAACTTTGTAAACAGGTTATTATTTTTTGCTTTCTCTATTTGCAGACGACAAAATCATACATTCCGCCGCCGACATCTACATTTGTCAGCCCAATTAAAGAAGAAAATGTAGAAAATGAAGATAATTGGAGCACTGAACAAGTAAAGTAATTTCTATTTTTTCTATTTTTGATAAAGTTTCATACACCGTTATGTCGTAATGGAGAATAGGCAAATTAAATTTGGCACTTTTTACCTAAGACTATGGTAACACTGAGTCTGAATTAAGAGTATGGTAACACATGGTACACTGAACACGATGGTTCTAAAATTTTACATAATTAGATTACATATGTAGATTGTCTCGAGACTTCATATTTCAACGTAACTCCGTATAGTTCAAACTATTACAACTTGTATGTAAGTCGTGAACCTGGGACAGCGCGTCTGACTACGAACTATGTGTAGTACTTATACCTACTATGTTTGAATTTGGATTAGTGGTATTGGCGGGGACCGTGGCCCTGAATCTGTTGTTTCGCTAATCACGTCATCATCGTCAATAAGTCTTACTTTAGACGTCTTATAGGAGGGGAGACCCTGCCACGAAGTTGCGACTGAGATTTATATAGCTTACTTTGACAGTAATAAATCGCGATAGTCATAACAACAATCATTGATTTATAAATATCATTCTCTGTAAAATATCCTTGTTTATTTATAAATTATACTCATTTAATTGAACTTAATTATTTTATTTACTTAAATAATTTACTATGTACGATGAATCTCAATTTATTGTAATGGTACACAGGTTGTTTGTTATTGTCTTCTTTGCTTTCAGGAAATAAAGTCGTGTATCCAATGGACATCCTCTTCTATCGGCTCCATTAAAGAGGAGTATGTGGAAACGGATGACGATTGGAACAAGGAACAAGTAAAATATTTTCTGATGAGTTTTATATATCCAGTTGTCCCTTAATTTGACTATAAAGACTATAAAGTCATAACATGACTATAAAGTCATGCTGTCACTATCCTAGATATACTATTTTGAAGTAAAACTTCTGTAAACACGCCTCGTAGATTAAGCTAGTGAATGTGTGACTAGAGCTTTACGAAAAGTGTGATCGGGCGAGACGAACGGAAGTGGAAAAGGAGATATAAGTCAGTGAAGATAAAAAGATAGAGAGTTATGTTTCGTATATATTATTGTAGGGGCAAGAGAGAGAGGTGCGATCACAAATTTTCTCTCTTTCTCTCATAGGCAGAGACGTACCCGATACTGAAAATAATAATGAGAAATAAAAAATCTATTCAAAAATATTAATTTATCAATGAAAGCTCATTATAAATTAAATTATTTGTAGAAAATTAACGTATTTATATGTTTATACATGTTTAAGTTACACATATAAAAACATATAAATAGTGCTAAAGACGTATTAATTCAGTTGTGTGGTCCATAGCACCTCTCGTTTTTTCTTTTTTATTATTTTATTTTGGCATATGCCTTGATTGTCTGTAAGGACTATTCTTTGCTACCTTCATAAATTTGAAAATAAAACAATAAAAAAAATATAAAAAGAGAATACCTACGAAGTTAACCCCTTAACGAAACGGCGGAAGATTTCAAAAATGACGCCGTTTGATTAGTGAAATTTTTGTTCGAAAGTTGGTAAATAAATATGTGCATTGTATTTGATTTGACTATGAATGAATAAATTATCATTGACGATTAGCATGCTATGTTATTTAAATTGATTGACACAAATTGAAATAACTCGCGTGTGAGGTAAATTTTAGATGTAATAATGTAGTGATTTCTTAAATTCTTGTTTAATTTGAAGTGGTTGCTACTAAGTGACTTAGCCTTTATGGAACTTATGTACGATTGATCTGTTTTTTGAGTTAAAAATAGGCCTAATAATAAAAATAAACTAGCTAGCAGCATCATCGTTTGCGCCACATAAATTTGTCCACCATACTTGATACTTATCGCTACATACGTTATATTTAAACGCATAAAGATAATCCATAGACAGAGTAAGTTATTTGAGCATAGACAAGCAGTGACACAGATTAAGCAGAACTAGCTCATACTAACGTTGGTGTTCTAAACTTGATTTTAATTAGTATATTAATTAGATTATTAACACCAGTCAGTGTGAAACTGTATAAAACATTCACAATAAATTAATTTTAATAAAGTCCCGATAGCCGAGTGGTTGGGTGATTGGAATTCGAGTCAAGAGACCCGAGTTTTATACCCAAGGTCGTACCAATGCGTTTTTTCAAAAAACTTATGTACGAATTTTATCGTTGGCTTAGACATTGAGACGGTGACGGGCTAACTACCTGTCGCGTTGTCACAGAAATATCTTTGGTGGATGCAGGGTTGAAAGGAGTTAATTGTCTACACCTCTGTCTACCCCTGTATCCTTTAGCTACGTTCTTTGGGATAGAGCAATGTGTGTGATGTTGTACCTATCTATGTATGTATTTACACTCGTCGGTCTTTAATACATAAACGAAAATCTTCAAAAAGACTGCTGTTTGTCTATCTCCTCTCTTTTTTTAATTAAAAGTGAAATTGTCGTCGTTGTCAGTTTATATAATTGTGCTTCCTCTGATTTCAGGAAATAAACTCAAGTAAACAGCAGACCTGCACTTCTATTGTCGCAGTTAAAGAGGAATTTGTGGAAATCGAAAATGACTGGAGCATTCAGCAAGTAAAAGATATTCTATTTATATATTTACATTAAATATGTATGCATGTTTATCACTAAAAATGGAGTCATAATTTCACTAGAAATGGATTATAATTTCAAAAAAATAAGTACATAGATAAAGTCAGCATCATACACATTGGTCCTATATCAAAATAACTAGGTAACGCACAAGTGTTATGAAATTGGAAACAACCTTTCGTTGTTTCGTTGTTTCACGCTCGGAAAGCGGTTTGGCGATCGCAGTACCTGGCACCTTGCACGCTGCTTTACGATACTGTTCTGCTGAACTTTGGTCTTGTATTTTTCGAGATGGTCATCTTTCGGTATCCATTCATACCGTCAAGGCTTTTCTCTTATTCGTCTCTAAGGACACCCACTAGAAGAAATATGGAGAGACAATCTTACACTGTAACCCCACAGCAATAAAATAATTGGAAATGTTGCCACTTATTAAATAATTAATTAAAAAAACTTCTGATCAAATTCATCAGGCCACTAGTAGCTGCGTGAGTCAGTTATCCGATACTGCGATCTCCAATCTCCTTTGCCAAGCGTGGCGATTATGGCAAACACATTACGTGAGCGACCACGGCCTATAATAAACTCTTTCAGCCGTTATCTATGTAATTATTTATGTTAGCAGTAGTTAGTAAAAGCACTACTATTATCTCATTACAAGTATAATTGATGGTTATTTATTTTTTGGGCTTCTTTACTTTCAGGAAATACAATCATGTACTCCGTCATCTACACATGACAGCTCAAATGAAGAGGACAATATGGAAATGGACAATAATTTGAGCACGCAACAAGTAAAATAAACTCTATTTATATGCATCTCATTCTATTCTATTTATATACTTAATTAAATAAAAGAATATCTGCACGCTATTCCAAATACTGGGTAGACAGAAGTCTAGACAATTATATCCTTTCACTGAAGACATTTATTTTTATCACTAGTTGAAATTGCATGGCATTAAAATTCATTGTTGAACAGTTGTACAAAATTCACTTTATTTATTTATTCATTTATTAGCCGACCGGTTTTGCCTTACATCATCAGAGCATTGACACCCTACAAACATTGGCATTTGTAAAATATAAGTGAACTATTTAGCATGTTAATCGTTAATGCTAATTTATCCGTTAATAATGGCGGTACGACTCTACTTTTACAGGTGTTCTTTTACATGAAATTCATCAAATGTATTTAACATAGTATATAATTATTTAACAGAGTATATACATCGTGACTTCACGTGAGTCACGATAGCCGAGTGGTTGGGTGATCGGAATTTCAATCGCGGGTCCCGAGTACGATCCCCAAGTCGTAGGTTCGTACCAATGAATTTTTCAAAAGTAATGTACGATTTACATCGTATATAAAGATGGCGTCAGTCTCGCCACCTGTCACGTTGTCCCACATATTTACGGTGAAAGGAAGGCCGAAACGACATTATAATCTGGACTATCCATTATCTATCACAATATTGGGAATAAAGTGAAGAATCATAGTTGGAAAGCTGCGTTTTATAAACAAAAAGTTATATCAAATTTAAACACAACGTTGAGGTGTACCTTGATTATGCATCTTTTTTATCTATTACTTTAGCTGAATTTAGGAGACTATACTCCGTTGCAAAGGAAATTGAAGCGCGTTGAACAAAAATCAGAAGAGCGGCTGAGAAAATTGAGGGCTCTGCGTGAGAAATGTCGGCGGCTAACGAAGAAAGTTGAACATTTGGAAAACGTGATTGCGGATCTTAAAGCAGAGTCTCGGATAAATAATTGATTTCAAATATCCAAAGACAATGTAACCATTACCATAGAAGTTTTATGTATACGCTCAACCAAAGAGTAAATACCCAACTAAGCTCGTCTCTGTAACGTAATGAATGTCAAAGAATATATCATTTATTCATTACATTATAATGAATGTCATTAGTTGTCAGCATTATACGACAGTTACATTGCATATGAGTCCAAAATGTACATATACGACTGTAACTAGATACATCTACAATTTTTAAAGTTGTATAGTACGATTTTAACTAGCTAATTGTTTAGCAGACATCTTCAGATGCGACTCTTTGACATATTGTCCAAAAAAAAATAGATAAATCTTCACTCTTTCATCGTGTATAAAGAAATATAGTAAATTTATTCATATTTTAAATTAAAATGACCTACATCTTAATCCACATTGATATAGATTAAAATTATGCAACTTGACCCTATAAATATACTTCCTAATATTTCGAATCTTCACGTCAAAAAATCTCAATCCGTTTTTTATATCATGTCGCTCAATCTATCGAGGTCGCTCATGAAGAACAAAAATAAAAAATATTCCGAGTATGCCTTTGTTTTTTTTATCTACTATATTCTTTGAAAGAGAAGATAATTAACCGATGGTCTGTAATCGTGTTTTTGATTTATTGCATAACCGTTATGGTTATTTTTCTTTTTGTGTTTTTTTAATTATAAAGTTTCTAACCACTTAACCGAAATCTTTACGTTCCCTCTTATATGTATAATTATTCTTGAAAATACCCATGTTGTGTGTTTGGATTCGATTGAATTTCGTATTCAGTACACCGAGATACCTGAAAACTGCGCCATAGGTAACTGTATCATTTTCTTTTTAAATATAATAGATATTATATAACAGAGGAGGCAGTGGGAGATTGGCCATACCCCGTCTGATAACTAGGTCAGAGATACCGCATAATCGAATATTATTTATATACTGATATTCCTAAGATGACCTTCCTATCGATAAGTGTTCATGACTATTTTTAATTAATTTAGTTTAATAAATTGTTTCATTACTTCACTCTTTCATTATTTCCTGCTCCGATGAAGACGTGTGATGTGGTAAATAAAGAAAACCGCAAATAGTCTCTGGTCCTGGCGTCATATCGACGTATACTACTCGAGCTTGCATCGTCACCCGGTGTTGCTATTGTTAATAGAACCGATTCAACGGCAACACCGGCCATAGCTAGCGCATCTCGAGCCCATCCCGGCACTTTAGGCCGTCGACTTGGTTCATTAGCCAGTGTATTCTTGTGTGTGTCTCTTCCTTGACTGTTTATTTTTAAATCATGGTACTAGGCATAAAATACTTAAATATCTTCACGCTATTCCCAATACAGGGGTAGACAGAGGTCTAGTCTAGACATATAAGTCCCTTTGACCCACCTTCCACTATATATTTTCAGGACAATGTGATAGGTGGTAAGCCCGTCGCCGTCTTTATGTCCAAGCCAATGATTTAATTCGTACACAAGTTTTCGAAAAACCCATTATTTCGAGCCTGCCATCACTGTCTACCTTAGTAGTAAAGCGCATATCGTGACTTTACTACTAAGGTAGACAGAGGTCCAGATAATTAAGTCCTTTGACCCAATATCCTCCGTAACTCTTTTGGACCATCGTGACAGGTGGTAAGTCTATTGCAGTCTTAATGTTCAAGATAATGCTACTATGTAATTTATACATTTATATTTATACAAAGATAAATATTCAAACATACTTACAAACATCTTTGACTCGCGTACAAACATTCATATTTATCGCACAAACTATTCCCAATACTGTGCTAGAATTAGGACACTACGTTGTAATAAGACCTTTCGTAAATTTCAAATTAAATAGAGAAAACTGGAGACAGTCTGTAAATGTTTATTAGTAAATAATCATCAATTCGGATACCTAGATTTAAGGTTATCCTAAATTTAAAAATTGTCCATCTTTCATTTCCATTATTTTTATTGGGTATCTTAATTTATATTTCTGCCTAAAGTGAAAAGGATTTTTAAAACATCTTGTATTGGCTCAGTTGACGATGAACTGATAAGAATCAGTTCATCGTCAACTGAGCCGATACAGCTTTCATTATCCTATTATGTAATTAGGGAACATAAAAAACCGCAAAAAAAAATTAATGAAGAAGAGTGAGTTTAAAATAGCAGTCGTTTTTAAATAATTTTATTCTTATAATCAGATATAGTTCGTCCCATATCTAAGAGCCCTCTATTTACTCTTTGGTATGTTGGGCGGTGATTATATGCACGTTATCAGAACACAACACAGTATAGACTAAAGAGTGTATAATCACTATGTTATTGTATAGATCGTAGAGTTTATATACACTTTGACACTGATATAGTAATCTAACGTAGTGATTATTTTCTCTTTGAACTACAGTGTTGTTTACATTTTAAAATTTTACTAATTTTAAGTATTTAAAAAATATACAAGTATAATAAGTTATATATGTATTATCTATGACGAGTGATTTTCGGCATCTCTACTAGAAAGTTTAGCTTACCGGTAAGACAAAAAAGTTTATGTTTTCTGGTAATGATTTATTGTATTTACGCGAACACTGCATATCTTAAATTAAACGATATTTGGATTTTATCGCGTTTTTTTGAGTTTTTTAAGATATGTAAAAATCTAGTTTCAATATTCGTATTGCCGAAGTGCGAATAAATGTATTTATACTTTTTTTTTTAGAAACTATAGTACATAATTTTTTTTATTTCGTACAGGTTCACCTACCTTACAATGGATGACCCATTCGTATCGTGCCCTTATAACTTTGCCCATCGTGTGCCAAGATCCCGAATTCAAGCGCATATTGTAAAATGTCAGCTAAAATATCCGGAACTTCACATATGCCCATACAATGCGACCCACCGTCTTTCGGAATTGGAAATGAGGTCCCATGTTCTAAATTGTCCGTCCAAAAGTGCAATATTTCCTGAGGATAAAACAACAACACGAACAGGATTGCTGACCACACCAAAACCAATCTTACAAAAGGATTATTTACCAGAAACTGACCCTAACCATGAAATATGGGACGATTAAAAATTTACTATACGACAAGTTTATTATAAATTCAATGAAGAGCCTAATTTCCTAGTGTAAGCTATAAATGACATTAAATATGGTGATAATTTTAAGATTGATATAGTAATAATGTTTTCTTTCTGAAAGCTCAACTCTGCTTCCCCTGTGTTACTTAGATTTTAAGTACAGTTTTTTAAGTTTATGTTGAAGGTAAGAAGACCGGAAGGCAGTCAGTTGCAAACAAAAATCTATTGTCCAAAATCATTTCCAAAATCTATTGTCTCTTTATAATTAATAAAATAAAACTTAATAAATTTATGTAAGACAGAAGTGTCTAAAAATCTATTTAGTTTTCTTTTGATGTATAAAAAACACTTAGATTATTCAGACATCTGTTTCATCTGATGAGCCAATTTGTTGAGAATACTATAAAGTATTACGTCCCTTTGTACCACTTAGTATAATCTGTTAACAATAAATAAGTTACAAGAATTAGCATTTGAAAATATAAAAATCTTTTATTTATATAAATTCAGCCTACCCATATATTCCTCACATTTTATTGAATTATATTAATAGGGAAATGTCACAATATGTGAGTGCTTGGGTAATCTGATTTTGTGTCTAAGTAACCAGTTTGTTCCTCAGGAGGCAGGCTTATACCAATGTTTTTTTTTTTACTTTATGTCGGATTTATATTGAGGGATTGGACAACCGAGGGCAACAGACTCGCCACATGTGACATTGTCCTAAAAATGTCTTAGGTGAAAGGTGGTTCAAAAGGACATAGTTGTCTAGACCTACCCCAGCATTGGGAATAGAATATGTTTGTTTTATTTACATATATTTAATTTTTGTGGAAATTACTAACCAATGAGTTTCTCAGAACATAACCAAGTTACTTCTTTAATGATTTTAACCCAAGCGCAGCTTAGAGACAAATCAGGAATTTCTTAAGTTGATTTACTGTGCTTGTTTAACCTTACATACTGCACAAACCGAATAGACGAAATATGTGTAGGTATGTGTCACCCTATCAATGAAATCATACATTTGTCTTTATTTTCATTATCAGACAACTTCCGTGGACGTGTGGGGTACACACCGGTTTTCATGATGTTGCCAGCTCTAAACTTCTCTCTCCCGAATTCGATTTCCGGTCGGAACAATGAGTGAATGAGAATAGAAAAATACTACTACTACATATTCTCGGGTCCGGGTGTTTATGGTACTGAGATCGCCTATCCGCCTTGCCGAGCGTAGGTGTTATGGACTTTCACAGGTCATAGATATTTTTGTATTGCTTTATACGTAAAAATTATCTTGGACAATATGGAGATATTATGAAAAAAAAAAATAAAAACTCAAAATATTAATTTCTTTATTTTGAATACATTTTATTGAACAATCTTGGACATTCGCGATAATGTATTACATAAAAAAATACAATCCTATAACAAATATATATATTCTTTTTAACCTATAATGTATATAATCCGGGCAAAGGTCTCACACATATGCTTCCAAGTACGCGATTTTTCGCCAGTTCGAACCACGCACTTCACAAAATTTGTTTTTGAAGACAGTACTAGCATAAGAACGCCTTATTGTTCTTAATTTTAATTTTTTTGTCATGTTTATTATGGTGTACAATGAAGTATATACATACATAAAAACATATATACATACATAACATTACTAGTACTCTTGTTAACCACTCCAAAACTGCAATGATTGTGTCTGGAGTGGTTTACGACAATAATCGAATGGTGGGCTCGAACCTGCGACGTTATGTTTTGCAGTCCGTACACTGAATCATACGCCTATTGCCGCTTATTTATTTCTTATCAAAAAGAAAAAAATCTTATCAGTATGTGTCTTACTCGTCACACCTTCGTTTTTTCGGCCTTCTTTGGCGAGGATGTATTATATGTATACATATACATATATATTATAATATAATAAATATTATGTACGAATTATATCGTTGGCTTGGACATAAAGACGGCGACGGGCTCACCACTTCTCACGTTGGCCCGAAAATATCTTCGGTGGAATGTGGGTCGAAGGGACTTAATTGTCTAGACTAGACCTCTGTCTACCCCTGTATTGGAAATTGCGTGAAGAAATTTATTTATTATTATTTATATACATAAATACATATATACATATACTGACCGTGTGGTAACGGTGTAAGAATATTGCCGCTCCCTTTCTTCCCGTGGGTGTCGTAAGAGGCGACAAAGGAAAACAGCCTTGAATAATGTTAGATGTCGGGATAACCATCTCTAAAAATATCAGACCAATTTAATCAGACCGAAGATCGTCAGCGTCAAAGAAGAGGAGAGAGGTGTCTGGTACTGCGATCGCCAACCGGCCTGCCAAGCGTGGCGATTATGGCACATCCTCCCTATGGGAAAGGCCTACGTCCTGCAGTGGACTTTATCAGGCCCTTATGTATGTATTTAATTATGTATACATATAGTAATAGCATGTGCCTGCGCACACACGACACAAACACATGCACACATAATAATAAATACATAAATAATACATTAATAGTAAATAACTCATCAATATTTTTAAATCCAACACTGTTTACACTAAAATTTACGTTCTGCGCAACCACACACTAAATTCGGAGGCGCGTTTAAAATTCAATACAGATGTAGGCAGAAAAGTTTGTAATAATCTGTCCACTCTGTTCATAAGTACTATTGTGTGTGTGCCTGTATGTATTGATGTAAAGATATATGTATGTATATTATATTTATTATCATTGTATTTTAATTTTGCTTTGTTTTCCTTAAACCTTTATTTTTTAATTATGAGTTTTGCACCCATAACTAGATTCTCTGCTCAAACCAAAGGTAGACTGGTAGAGAATGCCTTTAGTCATAAAGTCCGCCATTTTGTAATTTTTTTTATAATGTTTAAATAAATAAAATTTGTATATAAATAAGTATAACTTAAACACATTCTATTCATTTCTCCACCATTACGAGAGGAGTCTAGGTTTTGGGTTGGACTTTAACACAGGCCATTGCGTGCGTAAGTGCGTGCCTGTGTGTGTGTGTGCGTGTGTGGGCGTTATTCATTCTGACTCGGAGCCGCAGCTCGCAGTGATTTTTCCAAATTCTTCAGCGCTGGCGTGATGCTCGTGCCCAAGTCTTCAACTACACTTGATAGATACACTGCAGCAGAAAAGATAAGCATTATAAATGTATAAGAGTACAAAAATAGATGAAACAAAAGATTTAAACACGGGCGAGATTTGAACCCGCGATTTTTCATCGTCAAACTAATTCTGTGAACCGCGAACCTAAGTGAGATTTCAACTGAAGTCACGATAGCCGATTGGTTGGGCGGTCGGAATTTCGAGTGAAGAGACCCGAGTTGGATACCCAGGTAGCAGGCACATATCAATGGGTTTTTCAAAAACTTATGTACGATTTATATCGTTCGCTTGGACATAATGACGGGAATTAATTGTCTAGATCTCTGCCTACCCCAGTATTGGGACGGACGTAAAGAAAGTAATTACCGATGTCGGTGAGACAGCGTTTGGTTCCCAGCTCGTCCATGTTGCGTATGTTTAGGATCTTCTCCGCGTATAATTCGCATGTGTGAGTGCACACCTGCAAATAATAAATACATAGACAGGGACAACATCACATACATTGCTTCGATCCCAAAGTAAGCAGCTAAAGCACGCGTATTATGGTATCTGTAACAACGAAGGCACCACAAACACACCCGAGACAATGTAGAGAAAGTGGGTTTTCTACATCGAACCCGGGACCGGGACCGAGTGAGACCTTAGGGCCGGCGACACCATGAAAATCGGTGTGCACGCCACTCATCTACGAATGCGTAGCGACATATCTATACATATATAGTTTTTTTGATATAAACGTTAAATTCATACTGACGTGACACAGAAAAATTTCAATTTGCCGCCAAATCGTAAAACAAATGACAAATGAATAAAATAAGTACTAAACAATATTAGCAAATAGTAGAACTATTTTTTCAAAATTTAAAGTTATTTTTTTATTATATTCTTTAAAAGTGGCCAGTTCTAAAAACTACTATTGTCGCCCTCGTATATACGAGTTTAGGTACTCGCACACTGGTGGGGGAGACGTCCTGCCCAGGTCACGAACACCCGACCTACCGGCGGGTAGTTACCCCTTTTTAAAGATACGTTGGGGGTATGACAGGAAGCTCTTTCCAGGGGTAGTTGGGGTTTTTGTCAGTATCCTCAAAACGGCACTTTAAAAGTCCTCTGCAGGCTTTAACCTTAAGAGAGGGTTTGCCACAATCTCCACGCTTGGCAAGCTGATTGGCGATCTTAGTATCAGACACCATTGCACTTTATAATATTACAGTACCAGGGCACCATATTAGAAAATAGAAGGAGATTCAAAGAACAGAGATCCAAACGACTTCTAGGCAGAAAAAGAGTCTTGAGACCTCAATGCCCTGTCCAATGACTAACCAGAGGGAGATTCAAAGTGATTGATTCACTGATGCAATAAAAATAGGTGGAGTGTGTAATTCACAGACGATGCCTAGGCAGTGAAAGAGTCCAGTTGCATGCTAATTACGGTAGAACATATAAGATATAAATGAAATTGTTGTTCTTGCAAATAAACAATTTGAATTTGACCCCAAGCTCTTGGCTTCAATAAATATTTAAGTACCAGGGCATCATGACTAGAAGTATATACAAACAAGAAGTAAAATAAACTAATGTTTGTCAACAGAAATGACTCAGACAACTCTCTAAGCAAAAAAAGAGTCTAAGAATCCTCGAAGCCCTGCCGTAAATGAATATTTAAGTACCAGGGCATCATAGCTAGAAGGAGATTCAAAGCGCTTACACTGATTTTGAATTTAACAGTGGTAGAGCCACGCATCAGCTTTTGTTGTTGCATGAATGGGCCGGCTCGACTGGGGAAGTACCACGACCTCACAGAATACCGGCGTGAAGTGGAAGTCTAACAAACTTCTGCGTTTCGTCTGGTGAGTGCAGGTAACCGGAGGCCCACACACCCCTCTCCCCCAATTCTTGGGGGGGGGGGGCGGCACACTAAGGCCGGCAACACATCTGCTATGCCTCTGGTATTGTGGTCTGGTATTCTGTAATCACTTACCATCACGTGAGCCACCTGCTCGTTTGCCTTCCTCTTCTATAAAAAAATGTTAAGCTATAGAAATGGGTAAGAGCGTGGTACTCCTGGGAAGATAGTACCAAGGCAACATGACTACAAGGACATTCAATGTGATTACGCTGATATTTAGAAACAGAAAGGAGTAGAGCGTGGACGTCTCCTATGTGACATTGGATTTAATTGATATTTATATACAAGGGTACCATAACTAGCAGGAGATTCAAAGTAATTTTTGTAACAGAAATAGGCAAAAAGTTTGGTACCGACCTAGACCACTCCTAGGTAGAGAAAGAGTCAACTATCTATAAATAATAAAATAAATAAATATCTTCACGCAATTCCCAATACTGGGGTAGACAGAGGTCTAGTCTAGACAATTAAGACCCTTCGACCCACCTACCACCGAAGATATTTTCGGGACAACGTGACAGATGGTGAGCCCGTCGCCGTCTTTCTATGGAATGGAAATAGTTGAAGAAATGTGTCTTACCTCAGACAAATATTGCCACGGGGCTTGCTTCTCGGGTAGATGCATCTCCAGATGCTGCGGCAGCGTCATCAAGTACTGACCGATCTGTGGAGATAATACGAACATAAGAAAATATAGTTACGGTAGCTGAGTTGGTTGGGTGATCGGAATGCGAATTAAGAGAACCGATTTCGATCCCCAGTCAGTAGATTCGTACTAATGGTTTTTTTTTTTCAAAACTTATGTACGATTTATATCGTGGGCTCGGACATGTAGAAGGCGATGGGCTCACCACCTGTCACGTTGTCCAAAAAAATGTCTTCGATGAAAGGTGGGTTGAAAAGACTTAATTGTTTAGACCTCTGTCTGTTTGTTGCATTGAGAATGAATTGAAAATATGATCTTTTAATAATTTTTAAAGTATTAAGTAGTTAGAATACGATTTAAATTCTTGATATATTTAAGGTGGCTTATCCCCATACCCCATGGGGTAGGCTGCCTGTTCTGGATCACCGAAGCTCATTTGGGACAACGTGACAAGTGGTGAGGCTAACGCTTTCTTAGGGTCCAAACGAACGATACAATATAATTACATACAAGTATATGTACATAAATAAGTATTCATATATACATATAAAGATCCATGATTCGAGTCATAAAAAATCATATTCGTCACACAAGTGTTTGCCCCTTTACAGCGGGATTCGAACCCGCAACCTTTAGCCTCGGAAGAAGTACAGAAGAAGAAGTATGAGTAAAAAGAAGTACGTAAGAACAACTCACCTCGGTAATGTATTCCTGGGGTGAGAGCGCAAAGTCCGGGAGGTCCGTGGAGAGGGCGTCGTTGTTGTGCCAGACTGCCAACTGAGGTATTTTGTCTGGCAACAAATTTGTGTTCGATATAATAATAATAATCAATACATACACAGATAGGGACAACATCACATACATTGTTCTGATACCAAAGTATCATAAACACTCGAGTTATGGAATAAGAAACAACGAAGGTACATCAACCACCTACACCCGAGACAACACAGAAAAACTGTTTCTTCTACATTGTCCCGTCCGGGAATAGAACCCGGGACCTTAGAGTCCTAATTTTTGGCAACAGAAATGGGTAAGAGCGTTGTACAGACCCAGAAGACTCCCAGGCAGAGTGGAGAGCGGAGTGACCTCGAGGTACTTACTGTAAATAAAATAAATATCTTCACGCAATTCCCAATACAGGGGTAGACAGAGGTCTAGTCTAGACAATTAAGTCCCTTTGACCCACCTTCCACCGAAGATATTTTCGGGACAACGTGACAGGCGGTGAGCCCGTGGTACCGGTACGTGGCAGAGGTACTTACTGGCTTTAGTTAATATTTAAGTACCAGGGCACTATAAATAAAAGGAGATTCAAAGGGCAATGATATTTGGCAAGAAAAATAGGTAAAGAGCCGTGATAGACTACTCTTAGTCTAGTGACTTCAAAACCCTGCCTTAAAGGACTATTTATACCGATTCAAAGTGCAACACAACTCTTCCACGGATGTCTTCAAATAAAGGACGGTCTATTAGCATTTTTACGCGTCGAATCGAAATAACAGCTTACACCTGGTGATAGGTCTTAGAACTGAACCCCAAGAAGTCTTACATACCCAACTGCACATCCACAGGGTTCCGCAGAATAGCTCGCGCGAGGCCCCTCAGCTGCTCCCTGACCCTCTGCAGGCCCGAGGCCGAAGGGGTCTCGTAAGTCCGCCTTCTTTAGGGCTTCGCCATCCAGGATCAAGGTTCGCACGTCCAGCAATGGGTGATCTGGATTCTGATCTGAAGTAAGCAAGAAGAAATCGCCGTGTTCTGTTCTGTTTTTACTTTTTTTATTTATTTATTATTACATATAAAAGAATATCTTCACGCCAGTCCCTTCACTGAGGTAGACAGAGGTCTAGAAAATGAAGTCCTCTTGACCCACCTTCCACAGTCGCCGTCTTCATATCCAAACCAATGATGTAAATCCTAAATAAGTTTTGAAAAAAGTGTGTATTAACCAAGACATACATACATAGGAAGAACATCATATACGTTGCTGCGATCCCAATTTAAGGATGCTAAAGCACTTGTGGTATGGGAATCGGAAACAACCAAAGCACAAACACCCAGACCCGAGACAATGTAGAAAGTGGTTCAGAGCTGGCGACACTCTGAAAGCCAGCGAGAATACCCTTATATTGGAGATTACGTGAAAATAAATATATATCTTCACGCATTTTTTTAATATCTTCAAACATGTCCTATAATCAGTCAAGAAGTCTTTTCGACCCACTTTTCAACGAAGCATTTGGGAACAACGTGACAGGTCTAAGCTAAATATATTGTATATTTAAACTATCGTGACTCTTAAATAAATTCTTTAAAATCTGTATGAGTTTTGTATATGAATATATTGTCTATCAAATAGAAAAATGTTTGCGTCATCATCTGCGAATTTTGATTTGATTTAATTCCGACCGAGAGACCCGAGTTCGATCCCCAGGTGGCAGTACCGATGGGTTTTTCAAAACCTATGTACGATTCATATCGTTGTCTTGGACATTAAGACAGCGACGGGCTCACCACCTGTCACGTTGTCCCGAAATATCTTGGGTGGGTCGACTTAATTGTCTAGACTAAACCTCTGTCTACCCCTGAATTGGGAATGGAGTAAAGATATATTTTTTAAATTCTATAACTAACTGTACCGTATATTTAATTTATTAAAAAACTAGCTTCGGACATTCATGCGCTCGGAAATCGCCAAACACGAGAATAAAAAATGGCTTCGGTCGCTTCGGATGGCTTCGCGCGGCTTCGGAATGACTTCGGAAACATGCAACTCACCTTCTTCCTTCTCCAGCAGGCGACGGGCGGCCAGCACCCGCAGAAGCTCCGCCGCAGCTGCTTCCAAGGCTAGCGCTGCGGGGAAGCTCTCGCTCAGCACTCCGGCGCTTCGCCCTTCTGACACCGCAGCTTGGAAGTCACTCTCTATGCGGCGGCTGTGCGCCGATATTAAGGAGTGAAACGCTGACACGAGAGTCTAAGGAATAACAAAATACATACATACATAGGAAGAACATCATATACGTTGCTGCGATCCCAATTTAAGGATGCTAAAGCACTTGTGGTATGGGAATCGGAAACAACCAAAGCACAAACACCCAGACCCGAGACAATGTAGAGAAAGTGGTTCAGAGCTGGCGACACTCTGAAAGCCAGCGAGAATACCCTTATATTGGAGATTACGTGAAAATAAATATATAAAAATAAAAATATCTTTATTAAGCATCCTTAAATTGGTGAAAATAATTACGTAAAATCGAGTCACGATAGCCGAGTGGTTTGGGTGGTCGGAATTTCGAGTCAAGAGACCCGAGTTTGATACCCAGGTGGCAGGCTCGTACCAATAAAATAAATATATATCTTCACGCATTTTTTTTAATATCTTCAAACATGTCCTATAATCAGTCAAGAAGTCTTTTCGACCCACTTTTCAACGAAGCATTTTGGAACAATATGACAGGTCTAAGCTAAATATATTGTATATTTAAACTATCGTGACTCTTAAATAAATTCTTTAAAATCTGTTTGAGTTTTGTATATGAATATATTGTCTATCAAATAGAAAAATGTTTGCGTCAACATCTGCGAATTTTGATTTGATTTAATTCGGAAATGATAATAAATTCACGCCCTTCCTAAATATATTTGACGACTTCCGTGGACGAGTGGCGTAAACACCGGTTTTCAAGGTGTCGCCATCTAGAGGTCCCGGGTTCGATTCCCGGACGGGTCAATATATGTATTACTTATTATATTATTACTTATTTACGTAGAAAAATATATAGATAAAAACATTGATGATTCAAGTACAAACATTGATCACACAAAAGTATGCCCTCACTCAGTATGATCACTATGCGGGATTCGAACCCGCAATCCTCGAAAGTAGAATCAATTCCGACTAGGCTATAGGCTATTATTGTATAATAACCTTTTCCTTTTAACAATAAAGCCGCAGACAAAACCGTTTGGCGCGTTTTGTAAATCTATGTATCTCACTACGTATCTATATACTAATATAGGCCCCATAGCCGAGTGGTTGGGTGGTCGGAATTTCGAGTCAACTGACCCGAGTTCGATCCCTAGGTGGCAGGCTCGTACCAACGGGTTTTTCAAAAAACTTATGTACGAATTATATCGTTGGCTTGGACACAAAGACGGCGACAGGCTCACCACCTGTCACGTTGTCCCGAAAATATCTCCGGTGGAAGGTGGGTCGAAGGGACTTAATTGTCTAGACTAGACCTCTGTCTACCCCTGTATTGGGAATTTTGTGAAGATATTTATTTTTATTTTTATTATGTATCTCACCTCTACAGCCGGTGCGTAGAATGGAAAAACAGCACTGCCTGCTATTTTCTTGGCTCTGGTAAAAGCCGAATTGAGCCATCCCTCGCAGCGCTCGGCCACGGTGAGAAGAGCTTTAGAATGTTCTAGAAGTTCATCCTGTAGAAGAAATGTCAGCTTGAGTTTTTTGAGTTAGCATATGTGAATTTTAATTTAATTAGAAAATGAAAAATTTTTCACGCTATTCCCAAGAGAAGGCAGGAAGAGGTCCTTTCGTCCTTTCGACCCACCTTCCACCGAAGACATTTAGTGGAATAACGTGACAGGTGGTGAGCCTGTCGCCGTTTTATGTCCCATCGGTACGGACCTGTAACTTGGGGATCGAACTTGGGTATCTTCGGGAACTCGAATTCCGATCACCCAACCACTCGGCTATCGCGATTAATACTTTGGAATGATTATTTAATTAGTTAATGAAAAAAACTTCTCGCCGTTCCCAATACAGGGGTAGACAAAGGTCTAGATAATTAAGACACACCATCCACCGAAGACATTTTTTGGAACAACGGAGCCTGGCGTAAGAATAATACTACTTTTTCCAGTGGATGTCGTAAAGAGGTGACCGAGGAAAAAGTCTTGAAAACGGCATATCATAAGATGGCAGGATAAACATTTCGAAAAGTACCATACTATAATAAAGCAAACCGGTAATATATTAAAAGAGTCTACGAAGCGAGGAGTCTGGTATCGCGATCTTCATTCCGCTGTCAGTGGAGGCTTTTTTTTATTGTGGAGGGGGCTTTTACAGGTCGTTAAGTAATGGCAGAGAATGCCTAAAGACATTGTGTCCGCTTTTTGCTGCCTTTTTTGTTAAGCAGTATTTATTTATATTTATATCTTCACGCAATTCCCAATACAGGGGTAGACAGAGGTCAAGTCTAGACAATTAAGTCCCTTTGACCCACCTTCCACCGAAGATATTTTCGGGACAACGTGACAGGTGGTGAGCCCGTCGCCGTAAGCAGTAAAGTTTAAATAAATAAAAACAATAATTCGCACAATGCTCCTACAGTGAATTTTACGTAGTTTCATTTGATTTGATAGATATACTCCGAGCAGGTATAGTTATGAAGTCGGTTTATGTACACCGAAGTCATCCGAAGCAAGTCCGAAGCGAACGAAGCATTGCGAAGCGACCGAAACCAGTGGTATATTTGAACTGATAGTTGATGAATAGGGTTACAGGTGTAATAACGTATCCCTACACCGTAGACCCCTCTTTAGACTTTGAAAACGATCACGCTCCCCCACCTCCCCTTCCCCAACCCCCTCTGGAAAGATGTACCTGTTTCAACTGCTGCTCGTTCAGGTTCGCAAGGAACAACTGCGACTGCAAATCTGTGTACTTCGGCATGAGCTCTCTCAACGGCGCAAAAATGGCGCGCCCCAGCTCCTTAATAGTTGCTGAGGGAAGAATTTCTGAAAAGAATTAATGCATTACTACTAATTCAACGCATAACAAGAAATTTTTTATTATGATCATGCATTTTCGCATTAGCGGAATGCACAGAGATACATATGTTTCGATTTTATGCTTTACAATAATATACATGAAAATAACAGGCTACAATTTATAAAGATTTTGTGCGGAAGCTACTTATATAATTCACGATAGCCGAGTGGTTGGGTTGACGGAATTTCGAGTGAAGAGACCCGAGTTCGATCCCCAGGTGGCAGGCTCGTACCAGTGGGTTTTTCAAAAACTTATGTACGAATTATATCGTTGGCTTGGACATAAAGACGGCGACGGGCTCACCACCTGTCACGTTGTCCCAAAAATATCTTCGGTGGAAGGAGGTTCGAAGGAACTTAATTGTATAGACTAGACCTCTGACTACCCCTGTATTGGGAATTGCGTGAAGATATTTATTTACCTCTGTCTACCCCTGTATTGGGAATTGCGTGAAGATATTTATTTATTTATGTACATATATAAAATTCAACCTTTATTCGGTCTCGGCGCGTCTATAATGGCTCTAATGCACGAGATAAACTCATCGATATCCCCTCTGAGATCCGTCAGGAACACCATTCCCTCCTCTGCCGTCTGGCACATCTTGAAGTTTGCTGTTACGACCTGTAAAGGTATTCTTTCGCAATCATTTCATTGATTATATCTCAACTATACTACTAGAACTTTGAAAAAAAAAACAATAATCGAGAATATAGCTCCAACGCTGTTGAAGCAAAAAAATGAACTCTGTATTATTCAAAAAAAAATTGTGCGTGGAGTCCCTCCGCGCGGAAGAAGTGAAACATCGTTATGTGGAAATGAAAATAGAAGAAGGAGTAGAAATTGATTTGTAGTCAAATCATATTGTATCTTTCTGGCAAACTGGCGTGTAACAGGTATACTACGCGCATGCGTTCGAGTGCTACGCATTCACTCTAGCTGTTTCTTTCTATCCCCCCCCTCCCCCCGGAGCGTTGAACGTTTAACGCAACGTTGTTCGAAGTCGCATAAGAAGTTTCACTTGAAAATAGACAAAACAGAGTTCATTTCGCCTGGTCCCTTCTCATTAAGAGGAACTTCGTCACAAAACGGTGGTAGATTAACAAAATTATATTGTTATTGAATTATATACTTAAAATTATATACAAAATTATATACTACCAACTGCAGTACTAACGCAAAAAAAAAAACAATTTTATACATACTATAAGGGGGCTGGGGACTGTAGCTCCTTATACAGACTATAACATAGCCTAGCTTTTATTTTTGTTTATTGTACAAAATTACAAAAAAAAAAATAGATTAAGTACAGCACTCAAACCTCTAGGGTTTATCTGTGATGCCGAGTCGACGTTCAATTATACACGATGAAAGTCGTCAGATATAATTAAAAATGACAAAAACAGAAGGGAAAATAATATAAAACAAATCAAAGCATGATCAAATACAATTGCCAATCAATCGGGGCACCCCGGCTGATTTGTGAGATAATATGATTTTAAGTTAGGTTTTTCCGAATTTACAATAATGTTCTGCCATTTCTTCGGCAATTCATTAATTAATTCAGTTAGTACATATTGCGAAGTTCTTTTACCATAAACATTCTTGTATTTCGGAAGTATATATTTGTTTTTTACAGCTAGGAGAACAGAACGTCACCCTCACTATTTTTAACCTAAATTTTGTTATATGTTTTTTTTTTGTGAACATTTAAGCTTATTACCAATAAAGTTATTATTATTATTATATTACATATTATATATGTGAAATTATATATTGATTAATGGAATAAAAATAAAATATAAAAATATCTTCACGCAATTCCCAATACAGGGGTAGACAGAGGTCAAGTCTAGACAATTAAGTCCCTTTGACCCACCTTCCACCGAAGATATTTTCGGGACAACGTGACAGGTGGTGAGCCTGTCGCCGCCTTTATGTCCAAGCCAACGATGAAATTCGTACATAAGTTTTTGAAAAAATCATTGGTACTGCCACCTGGGGATCGAACTCGGGTCTCTCGACTCGAAATTCCGACCACCCAACAACTCGGCTATCGTGACTCTATTATCTTTATTAATGGACATGTGTATATATTTATTATATATTTATATGTATCATATATTTATTAATGGTTGGTGATAACCAACGTCCTGCAATATATATTTAAAATCGAGAATCTGATATTTCAGATAATAGAAATCTCAAGTTATTCTTACTAATAGGGAGTTACCTCAAGGTATAATTTTAAGCCCATAACTATTCCATTTATACATTTGGTTTGGAAGATGATATAACTATTCATTTTACCTATACCTATAATTAATAATTAGTACCTAAGTAATTAAGCTTGCCATTAAATTAAAATAGTTGTAATAATAATAAGTAGTAGTAATAGTAACGTGACGGAGTCACGATAGCCGAGTGGTTAGGTGGTGGGAATTTCGAGTCCAGAGGCCCGAGTTCGATCCCCAGGTGGCAGGCTCGTACCTAAAAGTTTTTAAAAAAAGTAATGTACGAATTGTGTAGTTGGCTTGGACCTAAAGACGGCGATGGGCTCACCACCTGTCACGTTCGGTAAAAGGTGGGTCAAAGGGTTTTAATTGTCTAGACTAGACGTCTGTCTACCCCTGTATTGGGAATTGCGTGAAGATATTTTAATTTAAATTTTAGTAGCAATAGTAGTTTCCGAAATACCAATGTATAATACTAGAATCTCCATGTATGAAATATCAAACCTTTCAAATTATTTCAACTCAAGTAATTAACCGTTTAATTATATATATTTTTATAGTATGTACTCCATATTTATATTAGATTAGATTAGATATACCTTTGTCGGTGATGGCTCCAACGACAGCAGTAAATCTGTGTAAAGCCTGACCAGCTCCGCGATAGGAGTTTCCGACTTAAGCACCGTCGACAACCACTCCACCTGTTGATCGAAAAATATAACATATTTAGGCGCTATTTCAATTTTACAAACAATTTAAGAATATCAGTGTCCGCGGAGCGCCGCGCGGCGCGCACACACACACACACACAGACGCAGACGCAGACGCATGCGCACACGAACACGAACACGCACGCACACGCACACACACACAGACGCACGCGCACACGAATACACGCACCCGAACACGCACGCACGCACACACACACGCACGCACCTGCCGCTCGCCGCCGGCGGGCTCGCGGCGCCACGCGGCACACACGCACACGCACGCACCTGCCGCTCGCCGCCGGCGGGCTCGCGGCGCCACGCGGCACACACGCACACGCACGCACCTGCCGCCCGCCGCCAGCAGCGCGCCGCGGACGCGCCGCGCGACATGCCGCGGAACAGCGCCACGTACACCGCCGTCCGTTCTATGATTGGTCGATAATATAAATTTTCGTATTAAAATATATTGATATTATGATTTGTTTACGTTGTATTCAATAATATACATAACATCAGTAAATCACCAAATGTCTATCTAAAAACTATTTATTTCGTAGTAAAACTTAGTTATTGCATTATTGAGAATTAGAAATAAGCAATGCTTGAAAAAAAAAAAAAAAATAAAGATGCATGGCTTGTTGGAATGTGTAAAAGATCTTTAAAGCATTGCGCTAAAACCTTCTTGCAATTTAGATATTACTCGTAATGAATACCTTAAGTACGGTATTTTACCAATTTCCTGGAAACGGGCTCGTTTAACACCAACACACAAGAAATACGATACATAAAATATATGTAATTATAGACCAGTGTCCATCCTTGCTACAGATGGAAAAGTTTTTAACTGACTTCAAAAAGGTTCTCAATTCGATTTGTATATTTTTGAGACTGTTGTACAGCGAAAAATTTACTGGCACGTTAATGAATACATATATTCAAAACAACATAAATAAATATCTTCACGCAATTCCCAATACGGGGGTAGACAGAGGTCTAGTATAGATAATTAAGTTCCTTTGACCCACCCTCCACCGAAGATATTTTCGGGACAACGTGACAGGTGGTGAGCCCGTCGCTGTTTTTATGGCCAAGCTGACGATAAGGATCGTACATAGGTTTTAAAAATACCCTTTGTTACGAGCCTGCCACTTGGGGATCGAACCTGGGTCCCTCGACTCGAACCACCCATCCACTCGGCTATCGTGACTTTTTAGAACATAAATTTTTTCCAAATAAATCCACTACATCTGACTGGATAGGATATGTTAGCGATACTAAGGGAAGGAATTACATGCTGTATATACAGACTTCATAAAGGCTTTCGATTTAATAGATAATTGTATACTACTAAAAAGAATATCAGAGCCAGGAATTTATGGTTCTTTATTGCATTGGTGCTAATCTATATCATGTTTACAAATAGATCTCAGTTAGTTATGATTAGAGGTTATATTTCAAGAAGCAGAACAATACCAACTGGTGTACCGCAAGGCTCACACTTGGGTCTGTTGTTTTTGATAATTTTTATACTTGACAAACAATTAACATGTCTTTTTAAAATGTAAAAATGGTGACGGTAAAACTTTTCAGAACGTAATTAATAAAGTATCTATGGAGATTTCACAATAAAAAAGCTAAATGTTATTAATAAATAAATAAATCTTCACGCAATTCCTTCCACAAAAAAGATATTTTGGGACAACGTGACAGATGGTGAGCCCGTCGCCGTCATTATTTTCAAGCCAACGATATAATTCGTACATAAGTGTTAAAGTTGATGAAAATAAAATAATAGGAAAATATTATCAAGTGTACATTCAGACAACCCAATTTTATTTCTATGTAAATGTTAAGTTAAGTTACAAAAATGTTGACGGTGTCATGAGATAAAAATCATTGCGGTTTTATTGAAGTACCTACCCTATGTGTTGTTTTCTTTATTATGTACCAAATGTATTACGTTAATATAAAATCAGCTGCGGTGAAGTAAATACTGGTTTTATTTAATAAGAAAAAATATTACCAGCAGAGACTAAGAGACCTCATACCCTTATTAATAAGTTTTTGAAAAACCAATTGGTATTAATGATTTTTTATTATATTCAGTTTGTGGAGATGCATTAGGTTTATCTAATTTAGTTTCTATAATTCGGACTCTTGAAAATGATTATTTTCAAAGTTTTAGAAAGTTTATAAATTATAAAATTTTTAATAATCGTAATACTTATAATTCCTTTATGTTTTATTTAAAAAAATATTTTAAATGGTTCAAAAAATAATAAAATTATAACTATCTTCATACAATTCCCAATGCAGGGGTAGACAGAGGTCTAGTCTAGATAATGAAGTCCCTTTGACCCACCTTCCGACGACGATATTTTCGGGACAACGTGACAGGTGGTGAGCCCGTTGCCATCTTTATGACCAAGCCAACGATATAATTCGCACATAAGTTTTTGAAAAAACCCATTGGTATTAATGATTTTTATTATATTCAGTTTGTGGAGATGCATTAGGTTTATCTAATTTAGTTTCTATAATTCGGACTCATAAAATTTTTAATAATCGTAATACTTATAATTCCTTTATGTTTTATTTAAAAATATTTTAAATGGTTCAAAAAATAATAAAATTATAACTATCTTCATACAATTCCCAATGCAGGGGTAGACAGAGGTCTAGTCTAGATAATGAAGTCCCTTTGACCCACCTTCCGACGACGATATTTTCGGGACAACGTGACAGATGGTGAGCCCGTCGCCGTCATTATTTTCAAGCCAACGATATAATTCGTACATAAGTGTTAAAGTTGATGAAAATAAAATAATAGGAAAATATTATCAAGTGTACATTCAGACAACCCAATTTTATTTCTATGTAAATGTTAAGTTAAGTTACAAAAATGTTGACGGTGTCATGAGATAAAAACCATTGCGGTTTTATTGAAGTACCTACCCTATGTGTTGTTTTCTTTATTATGTACCAAATGTATTACGTTAATATAAAATCAGCTGCGGTGAAGTAAATACTGGTTTTATTTAATAAGAAAAAATATTACTAGCAGAGACTAAGAGACCTCATACCCTTATTAATAAGTTTTTGAAAAACCAATTGGTATTAATGATTTTTTATTATATTCAGTTTGTGGAGATGCATTAGGTTTATCTAATTTAGTTTCTATAATTCGGACTCTTGAAAATGATTATTTTCAAAGTTTTAGAATTTTATAAATTATAAAATTTTTAATAATCGTAATACTTATAATTCCTTTATGTTTTATTTAAAAAAATATTTTAAATGGTTCAAAAAATAATAAAATTATAACTATCTTCATACAATTCCCAATGCAGGGGTAGACAGAGGTCTAGTCTAGATAATGAAGTCCCTTTGACCCACCTTCCGACGACGATATTTTCGGGACAACGTGACAGATGGTGAGCCCGTCGCCATCTTTATGACCAAGCCAACGATATAATTCGTACATAAGTGTTAAAGTTGATGAAAATAAAATAATAGGAAAATATTATCATGTGTACATTCAGACAACCCAATTTTATTTCTATGTAAATGTTAAGTTAAGTTACAAAAATGTTGACGGTGTCATGAGATAAAAATCATTGCGGTTTTATTGAAGTACCTACCCTATGTGTTGTTTTCTTTATTATGTACCAAATGTATTACGTTAATATAAAATCAGCTGCGGTGAAGTAAATACTGGTTTTATTTTAATAAGAAAAATATTACCAGCAGAGACTAAGAGACCTCATACCCTTATTAATAAGTTTTTGAAAAAACCCATTGGTACAGGCCTGCCACCTGGGCATCGAACTTGGGTCTCTTGACTCGAAATTCCGACTACTCAACCATTCGGCTATCGTGACACGTGTTTATTTTCATAAATATAATAATAAATATTAATAATTTTATATAATTTAAGATATATACTACGTTGTGAAAAGGTAACCCTCCAAGTTTGAGAGCAACTCACCAGCATCCATCTGCGTGAGCGCATCAATGAGAGGCGGGCTAATGGCCGCTTCCAGACGGTTGTAGAGGGTCTCCATTTGGACACGCTTCTGTTCGTAGTCTGAAGCATCGTTCAGTACCTGCAGAGAGAACGTAGATGAATAAAAAAAATATCTTCACGCCAATCCCAATATTGGGGTAGACAGAGATCTACATGACGATAGCCGTTTACTGGCTACGGCACGATAGGTTGGGTGGTTGGAATTTCGAGTCGAGGTACGTACCAATGGGCATTTCTAAAACTTATGTACGAATTATATGGTTGGCTTGGACATAAAGACGGCGACGGGCTCACGACCTGTCACGTTGTCCCGAAAATATCTTCGGTGGAAGGTGGGTCAAAGGGACTTAATTGTCTAGACTAGACCCCTGTCTACAGAGGTAGAGAATTATAATATAATAGGTATTGAGAATTGCGTGAAGACATTTAAATTTATTTATTTATAATTATTAGTGAAAATAATTATTGGTGAACCTGATTAAATAAAAAAAATATATTATCTAGAACTTGAACATGATCCCGAACAAGTATATTTTATTTTAATAGAAAAGGGAGGCAAACGAGCAGGTGGCTCACATGATGGTGGTAAGTGATTACAGCCGCCCATGAACACCCGCAATACCAGAGGCATGGCAGATGCGTTGCCGGCCTTAGTGTCCCCCTCCCCAGAATTGGGGGAGGGCGGGGAGAGTGTGGGCCTCCGGTTACCTGCGCTCACCAGACGCCGGTATTCTGTGAGGTCGTGGTATTACCCCGGTCGAGCCGGCCCATTCATGCAACAACAAAAGTTGATGCGTGGCTCTAAGCAGATAGAATCAATTATGTATACGTACTTCAAGACTAGCTGTCATGGCTGACACCTGTTCAGCCAACTCGGTCAGCTTCTCGCCGCTCGTTGGCACTCCAGTCTCCAGAATGTCCTCCAAAGAGGATGCTAAAGCAGTCCACTTATCAGCTTCGCGTAGAGCTGAAGCCGCATTCTGGATCAAAAAAAAACTTTTTTTTTGGCAACATCACACATTGCTCTGTTCCCAAAGCAAGTAGATAAAGCAGGTGTGTTATGGATTCGTAAATAACTAAGGTATCACATACATTCAGACCCGAGACAAGATAGAAATGGGTGTTTGACCGATCCTGGAATCGAAACCAGGAGCACAGAAATACGCCTCTTGACCATGAAGGTCATCAAATCTATTTATGAATAAGGTACATAAGTAAAAGACAGGGACAACATCACATACATTGTTTTGATTCCAAAGTAAGTAGCTGAAAGACTTGTAACGGCACCATAAATCAGCCAAAGTTGTTATTGAAAAAATTACTTCGCAACCCTCTGCATGAAAATATAAAAAGGTATATGTTACCTGGTCCGAAGAGAAGAAGAGCACCACCCTCCCTCCCACAGATGCGTGCACTAATTCCACACATGTGTGCACTAATTCCACACATGTGTGCACTAATTCCACACATGTGTGCACTAATTCCACACATGTGTGCACTAATTCCACACATGTGTGCACTAATTCCACACATGTGTGCACTAATTCCACACATGTGTGCACTAATTCCACACATGTGTGCACTAATTCCACACATGTGTGCACTAATTCCACACATGTGTGCACTAATTCCACACATGTGTGCACTAATTCCACACATGTGTGCACTAATTCCACACATGTGTGCACTAATTCCACACATGTGTGCACTAATTCCACACATGTGTGCACTAATTCCACACATGTGTGCACTAATTCCACACATGTGTGCACTAATTCCACACATGTGTGCACTAATTCCACACATGTGTGCACTAATTCCACACATGTGTGCACTAATTCCACACATGTGTGCACTAATTCCACACATGTGTGCACTAATTCCACACATGTGTGCACTAATTCCACACATGTGTGCACTAATTCCACACATGTGTGCACTAATTCCACACATGTGTGCACTAATTCCACACATGTGTGCACTAATTCCACACATGTGTGCACTAATTCCACACATGTGTGCACTAATTCCACACATGTGTGCACTAATTCCACACATGTGTGCACTAATTCCACACATGTGTGCACTAATTCCACACATGTGTGCACTAATTCCACACATGTGTGCACTAATTCCACACATGTGTGCACTAATTCCACACATGTGTGCACTAATTCCACACATGTGTGCACTAATTCCACACATGTGTGCACTAATTCCACACATGTGTGCACTAATTCCACACATGTGTGCACTAATTCCACACATGTGTGCACTAATTCCACACATGTGTGCACTAATTCCACACATGTGTGCACTAATTCCACACATGTGTGCACTAATTCCACACATGTGTGCACTAATTCCACACATGTGTGCACTAATTCCACACATGTGTGCACTAATTCCACACATGTGTGCACTAATTCCACACATGTGTGCACTAATTCCACACATGTGTGCACTAATTCCACACATGTGTGCACTAATTCCACACATGTGTGCACTAATTCCACACATGTGTGCACTAATTCCACACATGTGTGCACTAATTCCACACATGTGTGCACTAATTCCACACATGTGTGCACTAATTCCACACATGTGTGCACTAATTCCACACATGTGTGCACTAATTCCACACATGTGTGCACTAATTCCACACATGTGTGCACTAATTCCACACATGTGTGCACTAATTCCACACATGTGTGCACTAATTCCACACATGTGTGCACTAATTCCACACATGTGTGCACTAATTCCACACATGTGTGCACTAATTCCACACATGTGTGCACTAATTCCACACATGTGTGCACTAATTCCACACATGTGTGCACTAATTCCACACATGTGTGCACTAATTCCACACATGTGTGCACTAATTCCACAGATGTGTGCACTAATTCCACAGATGTGTGCACTAATTCCACAGATGTGTGCACTAATTCCACAGATGTGTGCACTAATTCCACACATGTGTGCACTAATTCCACAGATGTGTGCACTAATTCCACAGATGTGTGCACTAATTCCACAGATGTGTGCACTAATTCCACAGATGTGTGCACTAATTCCACTGTATGCACCACCACCACTACACTCAAACCAGGTAACATATACCACCACCACTACACTCAAACCAGGTAACATATACCACCACCACTACACTCAAACCAGGTAACATATACCACCACCGAATACGCGACACGTGTTTCGCCCCAAAACAAGGCATCCTCGCTTGAGGATGCCTTGTTTTGAGGCGAAACACGTGTCGCGTTTCAATAACAACTTTACAATGAATTTCCGCAAAGTAACGCCTGAGTCAATTAACTTTATTTATTTATAATTATTAGTGAAAATAATTATTGGTGAACCTGATTAAATAAAAAAAATATATTATCTAGAACTTGAACATGATCCCGAACAAGTATATTTTATTTTAATAGAAAAGGGAGGCAAACGAGCAGGTGGCTCACATGATGGTGGTAAGTGATTACAGCCGCCCATGAACACCCGCAATACCAGAGGCATGGCAGATGCGTTGCCGGCCTTAGTGTCCCCCTCCCCAGAATTGGGGGAGGGCGGGGAGAGTGTGGGCCTCCGGTTACCTGCGCTCACCAGACGCCGGTATTCTGTGAGGTCGTGGTATTACCCCGGTCGAGCCGGCCCATTCATGCAACAACAAAAGTTGATGCGTGGCTCTAAGCAGATAGAATCAATTATGTATACGTACTTCAAGACTAGCTGTCATGGCTGACACCTGTTCAGCCAACTCGGTCAGATAGAATCAATTATGTATACGTACTTCAAGACTAGCTGTCATGGCTGACACCTGTTCAGCCAACTCGGTCAGCTTCTCGCCGCTCGTTGGCACTCCAGTCTCCAGAATGTCCTCCAAAGAGGATGCTAAAGCAGTCCACTTATCAGCTTCGCGTAGAGCTGAAGCCGCATTCTGGATCAAAAAAAAACTTTTTTTTTGGCAACATCACACATTGCTCTGTTCCCAAAGCAAGTAGATAAAGCAGGTGTGTTATGGATTCGTAAATAACTAAGGTATCACATACATTCAGACCCGAGACAAGATAGAAATGGGTGTTTGACCGATCCTGGAATCGAAACCAGGAGCACAGAAATACGCCTCTTGACCATGAAGGTCATCAAATCTATTTATGAATAAGGTACATAAGTAAAAGACAGGGACAACATCACATACATTGTTTTGATTCCAAAGTAAGTAGCTGAAAGACTTGTAACAGCACCATAAATCAGCCAAAGTTGTTATTGAAAAAATTACTTCGCAACCCTCTGCATGAAAATATAAAAAGGTATATGTTACCTGGTCCGAAGAGAAGAAGAGCACCACCCTCCCTCCCACAGATGCGTGCACTAATTCCACAGATGTGTGCACTAATTCCACTGTATGCACCACCACCACTACACTCAAACCAGGTAACATATACCACCACCGAAAACGCGACACGTGTTTCGCCCCAAAACAAGGCATCCTCGCTTGAGGATGCCTTGTTTTGAGGCGAAACACGTGTCGCGTTTTTTTTTCAATAACAACTTTACAATGAATTTCCGCAAAGTAACGCCTGAGTCAATTAACTATCATAAATCATCCAGACTCGAGACAATGTAAAAAAAACATCTGTGGTCCCGCGTTCGATTCGCCGGAGCCACAGATGCATGCATGCGGGCGATAGTACGAAAACCGGTGTGTACGCCACTCCACTACGGAAGACGTCATATATATTTATATATGAGATGGATAGATAAATAGATATGGACTCTGATTCCGACGAAATTATCACAAACACCCAGACACGAAACAATGCAGAAAAATTAGTTTCTACATTGACCCAGTCCGGGAATCCCACCTTGGATCGCAGAACTGGCGATACCCTCTTGAAAAGTGTACCACTCGACATCGTGGTTCATGTCAAAATGGAGGTCATGTATAGTTTGACATTTCACTCCTATTCACACTTCACTTCACTTCTGTACTTCACTTCTTCATACCTATTTCTTCCTATTTCACGTTCCATTATTTGATAATATATAATCCTAACAATAGATTTTGTATTTACATAATTCAAAATTTTCAAACCTCAAGACGACTCTTCAGTCTGTCTATTCGTTGCAGGCTCTCTATAGACTGTCCAGTTTGTTGCTCCACCCCTTGCACTTGCTCCTCCAAGGCGAGCAGCTTCTGCTGCAGCAATGAACCTTCTAACTGCAGACTGGCGGCGTCTTGCAGTATGCGAGGCACTGAGGTTACAATCTACAAAAAAGAATTGTGTTGGATATAAATCAATTATTTACTAACATTCATACTTACTCAACATTAACAACACACTATCTATCTTAGTATAGGGAATAGGCCGTGAAGATATAGATTTCATCAAATTACTTCTGAAATGTGCATGCATTCATATGATACATAATATAGGATAATGAATAAGAAATATGTAAATAAACACATAAATAGGGACTCTGCTGTCTTCCTGGACACAGATCAAGCTTTGGACAAAGTCTGTTATGAGAGTCTACTGTATAAAATTAAGAATAGGATACCTAGCTCATTCTACCACATAATAAAAGCGTACCTCAAATAACAGATGATGCTTCAAAGTCAAATTGAACACTAACCTCTTACCATTGTATGAGATTAATTCGGGGGTCCCCTGGGTAGCATACTGGGTCCAGTATATAAATATATTATTTGTCGACCGCCGTGAACGAGTGGCGTACGCATCGGTTTTCATAGTGTCGCCATCTCAGAAGTCCCGGGTTCGATTCCCGGTCGGTTCACTGTAGAAATCACTTATTCTACATTTTCTCAGGTCTAGTTGTTTGAGGTACTTTCATTGTTTATGATTCCACACTACAAGCGTTTAGCGCTTACTTTGGGATCAGATCAATGTATGTGATGCTGTTCTTATCTATCTCTATCTCTATGTAGCTGACCTACCAATTACGGTCGAAACTGCAATTCATATTCAATTATACCTCTATAATGTAGGGAAATGGCTAAAAATCTGGAGAATAAAGGCTAACCAAAGCAAGTCTTCCCATGTCACATTTACGTTCAGAAGAAATAGTTATCCCTCGGTAACACGTAATGGCGTAGAAATTCCACAGGAAACAAATACAAAATATTAGTCAAGGACTTGAACAGGAGACTAACGTGGCAAAAGCATATATGGACCAAACGAAAGCAACTAGATACCAAGCTACGTAACTTGTACTGGTTGATAGGACAGCATTCATAGCTAAGTTTATATATACAATAGCAAAATTTAAGTTAAGACATACCTATACGGCCTTATGGTATTCAACAGCTGGGTATGACCAGTGTCAGTAATATTGGAACACTTGAAAGATTCCAAACTAAAACCACTTTGAGCAACCTCACACACCATTACAAATTACATAAGCAAAAAATATATACTTGGCATGCCTTTTAGGTTTTGTCGTTTGAAGAAAAAAACACAACTAGATTAGTTTTTCAAAGTATTCACCACGTAGCTTCATCCACCACCTAGCATTAATGCTAATGCTGTTTTGAGATTCATAATTTAAACACGTTCGAATATTACGTTAGAACATTTCCAAATTCAAAATTGCCGGGAAATATGGTAACGTCAGAACTTAAAAGGCATGCCTAGTATGATACGTAGTCACGATAGCCAAGTGGTTGTGAGGTCGGAATCCTGAGTTCGATCCCCAGGTGGCAGGCTCGTACCAATGGGTTTTTCAAAAACTTCTGTACGAATTATATCGTTGGCTTGGACATAAAAACGGCGACGGGCTCACCACCTGTCACGTTGTCCCGAAAATATCTTCGGTGGAAAGTGAGTCAAAGGGACTTAAGTGTCTTGACTAGACCTGCGTCTACCCCTGTATTGGGAATTGCGTGAAGATATTTATTTATTTTTTGCCTACCATGATTTAAAAATCAACAGCCAAGGAACAAACAGACACAAGAATGCACTGGCTGACTAAGTGGACCCTGATTACTACAACAGAAATGGTTAAAAAGGCATAAGGTACAATGGTGATGTGTCCCTATGCTCTCGGACAGATTCTGACACACAATATGAAAGCCACATAATTGCAAGGCTCATTATTATTGCATCATTGCAGATAACAAATGTATCTAAATGTACAATAAAAATTGGAGTGCCATTTTTTACTACATTTATATGAATATATACGGTACACACACCAAAATAATTTTTTTTTACAATTTTTGTCTTTCTGTCTGTTTGTTCCGGCTAATCTCTGAAACGGATGGACCGATTTTAACAGGACTTTCACTGACAGATAGCAAATGTTATAAGGAGTAACATAGGCTACTTTTACTTTAGAATTAGGGCTCCATGTTAAGTGTTAAACTGTGGACAATACCGTGGGGCTAGCTAGTAAAACAGATGCAAGGTTATGAAACTATGAATAAGATTACCATCTTGCATATATAAGAAAAATAAATTGCTCTGATCCCAAAGTACTTTTACTATTACACTTGTGTTAAGACATAGGATACAACAAAGATATAACAAACAGCAAACCCCAGACAATGTAAAAAAAGTATATTTCTACATTGATTTGTCTGGGAATCGAACTGGGGACTACAGCAACACCTGAAAAACCAGTGCATAGTTCCCTCTTCCATGGAGGTTGTCACTGAAGTCGATAAAATATACAGCAGTACAACCATGTTACAGCAAACATTGCATCGAGACTTGCTTGATAGTGGTGTAGATGGCTAAATTACAGGGGCATTTATTTTCAGTCCATTAGGTGTATTATTTCATTGAACTTGTTGGTAAAGTAACAACTTAACAAATAGATTTCTACCTAATAGACTTAACTTATAGATTTTAATACACTTTTATAAGCTTGGTATATATGTAACGATTTAATGGAATGTGATTTTCACCCATTTTAAAACATTGTATTGAATTAAAACTTGTGGGAAGTTTAGTCCTCATAGACTAATAACATTATAATAATTTGATAAAATATTAATTATAACTTTAATTACAAATAACTAAAACAATTATCTATAACTTAAAAAAAAGTGATTAAGAAATTAAAACATTGTAAAAAAGAACCATGATACATAACGTTTTTTGGTTTATTAAACTATTATTTTCTTAGCAGCTGTGGTCCAGTCAGAATTTGGAATACATGAGAGTTAAATTAAAAAAATATCTCACTTGTGTGGTGGTTTCGTCCAATGAATTACTCAATTGCTTCATGAACAGCTGCAATCTTGTGACAGTGTTTGTTACAAAAACCTGGAAGCACAAATACTTACATTACTTATTAATAAAATAATAATAACTTGTACTTTACATTAATTTGTTTTATTTTATTCCTTATACTGGGGTAGTCAAAGATCTAGACAATTTTTTTTAAAGAATAAGCAATGATAAATAACAAAAACAAATAAAAAAACAAATACAGATAAAGTATTCCTGTTAATCAATCCAAGTAACCTTCAATGGTCATGTTATGAATGGTTTATGACAATATACAAAGAGAATACTGGGATTGAACCTACAATATTTTATTTTTCAGTTCTAAACCATTAGGTTATTGACACTTAAAACAAACAGGAAAATAGTATATCATGTATTTTACAAACAGCAGAAAAGTTAACAACATATGAGGTTGAGGTAGGCCATGACTAAGTCTTGAAAACCATTTCAGCAACAAATTACTCATATAACAAAGTAGAGAGGGTCAGGAGCACTTTGATCACCTAGCCATGCATGAATGAAGAAAATTATGCATGTAATAGAAGCCATAGAGGTATGTAAGGATCGTTTTAGACTGTTCTCAACTGACTACCCCGTCAGGGACGACGCATGAAGATATAATAACAAATTATTAACGTTCATACCTCTTTCTCTTGGTTACCGCATGTACTCCAGGCCTTATTAATCCATTTTTTGGGATCGAAATCACCCTCAGCAAAAGTATTCAAATCCTAAAACGTAAAAAGAATAAAATAGGAAAAGCAGTAGTTATAAATTTTTATAAGCGTTGTAGTGGTATATGTAGTGTACCATTTCACTGAAGATTATCGCGGCAAAAAGGATAATTATTTAATTTAAAAGAGTTTGAGACTAGGATAAATATTGCATTACTTGTGTTTACATATATATTTACATAGGATAATCATTATCAATATTATTAAAAAATTTATCAATAACTTTAGGAATAGCTGATTATCAACAAAACAATGTGTCAAAGATTTATGGTAATGTCAAAGTCAAATTGATAAAACATATCAAAAATGTCAAAACATTACACGTAGGTACGTCCTTTGCATAATGATATTATAACGAACAGAACTAGTTCGCAGGAGCTTTTTAAAAAGGAACTATTGAAAGTTGATTCAAGGTCGCTCAAGTCTTCATTTTGTAAAGTAATTTATAAATTACTTGAATTAAACAAGTTTAAAGGTCAAAGTAGTTAATTTTTAGTTTATTATTCTAAGAAATTAAAAACAGAGGACTACGGCCAATAGCAGTCAGAAATTGATTATTGCTTCAAAAATGTGCTGTAAGCATATTCATCTCGATAAATCTGCCTTCCCTCTTATTGAAAAGGATTGCAGGTTCGAGTCCCAAAAGAGGCAAAAATTTATCTGATGAATGAGTGTTATATGAATGAATGATAATTATACTCGAGTCATGGACGTTTATATGTTCACATAAATATTTACCTAATTTCGAATAGGCTTCGGTGAAAAGTGATTCGAAAAGACTTCATTGTCTGATGGTAGAGCTCTGTATCCCATGATGTGCACTGTGTGAGGGAACAGGATATAAAATTTATAAACATCGCTTAAAGATATTACAAAACCCGCGACTTTTCAAATAGTGTTACATGATTTTGAAACAAAGGACAGTTGCAGAGAATAGTGATTGCCTGGCGGATTACCAAACTATAGTTATTTGTTGCTGTACCTTGCTTATATATATATATATATATATATATATATATATATATATATATATATATATATATATATATATATATATATATATGTATATATATATATATATATATATATATATATATATATATATATATATATATATATATATATATATATATATATATATATATATATATATATATATATATATATATATATATATATATATATATATATATATATATATATATATATATATATATATATATATATATATATATATATATATATATATATTTATGTATGTATATATATAAAATATATCCGCCAATATATCCAATCTAAATTAAACCTCAACGTTGAATGACGGAACAAAAAGTGACGAAATATCCTCAATTCTGTACGATTACAGTATCCGATCTATAATTTCGGCGGAGATGGCGATGCGATGGCGATTTGCGAATAGTAAATAGTGGTTTACTTGCTATTGTTCACGAATAAATGTTAAGGTTCGACGACTCATCCAGTCGATTAAAAGATATCAACCACCATTTGGTTTATACTTTACCTAAAATATTGTTTTTTTTTGTGTCAAATTTTTTGTAAGTATTGCGTTGTATATTTCCTGTATGTATTTTGGAATCGATGGCCTAGGCACCCAAATGTGTCCAGCGTAGCGCTGCCTGATTTTTAAAGAGTTTGTAAGACTAGCGCTTTTTTTAATGAAGTATAATATTTTGTGTTTTTTATGTTTCTTAAATCTAAGTAATATACTTGTGGAGTTCGGCATTTCGTTTAAAGTTAGCTGGCTGTGTTTATACAAAATAGTAACACGACATAAAAATTTAAGTAGTACGCGTCAAGTTTTTGAGGCGCTCTTATTGTATATATTTAAAGTACCGACTCTTGCATGTCGAATCAACACTAGTGATGTCAGTGCCAAATATGAAATTTCATTGGTTTTTCATTTTATCTATAGATTTTAGGAAAAATCATTAGATTTAGGAAAAAAAAATAGCTTAATATATTTAACTTAATTTATTTTGTAAATTTTTCGGAGTGTTCTCATGCCTTCCTTTTGCCATTAATGTATTAAATACTATGTAAGTAACTACAATTTTTCTACAATTTAACACATTGCAATGAGTAATTGAGTGTTCCTTTGCTATTGAGAAGCAAGATTTTTTTTAGATATTTATCTACTTTTAATCGCTCACACCACATTTTTAAAATTTGTACAAAATACTTAAAATATAACAAGTCACGTAAGGCTGGTGATAAATTTTGCTCTAGGCATAACTAATTAGCAATTCTACCCGATACCTTAATTAGTAGTGCCCCTCCCTTCGCGGCTAAGGGTTGTATGTTCCCCACTAGGGGCAAACATCTGTGTGATGAATATGTAAATTTGTACTTGATTTATATGTGAATAAATAAATAAATAAATATCTTTGTATTATATAAATATCTTAAATAATAATAAATATGTTAATGCCTACCTACTACTATAGGGACTATACCTAACAAAGTAGGCATTTAGGAGAGAACAGATCACCAAGTGTCATGATCCTCACTTACATCTTTCAAATTCATCATTTTCTTAATACACACATGTCTAGATATCTAAGTTCTCTTAATTAAGAAGGGTTAAGAGTACTCTTCAAGCAATTTGTTCAAACGGTATTCAATAGCTAGACTCTGCTCATCTTGACCCCATTTTATATTCACTTTTGCGCTATATGTTTTCTTCACCATTCAGTCTTCATTAGCTCTACATGTCTAAAAAATTAAACATGGCCTTATCAATTTTAGTGATAAGATCATCATTTAAACCTGCCATACTATGAATCTTTTCCTTTTTATATTACTTGTGTAAATGTGTATGTAAATATGTATAGTATAGTCTATATGTAAGATGATTGTACTCAAGATTGTCAACTCAAGATTGGTTCAGTTCAATGTAACATACTCAAGATTGGGTATGTTACATTCTCCCAAATAAACTTTACAGAAAAGTGGTTTGAAAAACTTGAGAGAATGAATGAAATTAAAAAAGATGATTCTTTAGCTATTGACAATATGTTCAAACACCAAACCTCTTAGATATTTAAGATTTTTATTTATTTATATATATTTTTCTTAGGGAAAATAAACTGTTACTTTATTAAAGATAGTTTGTACAAACTTAATTTAAATACACCAATACATAACTAACAACATTATCCACTATACCTTAAGATGTTGCATTTTATTTACAATTTCCTTCAGTATTCATTTAACAAATTCATCATCACCTGGATGTCAATTTGATACATTTATGTAACAAATGGAACTCTTCAAGTTGAATATCACAATGATAAATTTCATGATACTAACTTGACCAATCTAATATAGGAATAGTTTGGATATAAGAATTTTTCTCAACAATTTCATTAGACTTATTTTTGGTTCAAGTAAATATGACCATATCTCCTCTTACCGTTCCAAGCTTAAGTGGTTTTCTATTTGTCAAGGCGTAACTCCCGAAATCTATTTCTATTGTATACTGTATGAATTAATCCTAATTCTCCTTCATACCTTGGGAATAACTTTCAATATCTGCCTTCTACTCATGACCGAGAACCTCATTCCGTAAATAAACTTAGGATTCATATGCTTCAACATAATACTGGATACTTTAACTTTTCTTTTACCGTTCAAGCTGCATTACTCTGGAACACCCTACCTTGGAATATTAAATGTGCTCCGAATACATATTCATTCAAAAGATTATTCCGCAATTATTCTTAGGAATCATTCACTATAAATATATTTATGTATTTATCTACAGTACCTCTTTATATATATGTATATGTATTTTATTTGTAGTATGTATATACATATGTGTGTATGTACATGTATATATTTGTTATTTATGAACATTATTATGATTTAGGATCTTTTACTTTATCTTATCTTTAATAATTTAGTCTTAGTTTGCACCTGCCATCTACTTTTTACCATTTCAAAGATTGACTGGTAGAGAATGCCACCAGGCATTAAGTCCGCACATTGTAGCCCTTAGTACACTTAGTGTTGGTGTACACAATAAAGAATAAATAAATAAATAAGATTGTTATGATAACTCAGTGGTTGGATGGATGGGATTTTAGTCAAGAGACACAGTTCAATCTCCAGGAAGTGAGCTCGTATGTTTCAATGAGTTTTTTCAAAATTAATATGTTGTTGGCTTGGACATAAAGACAGGCTCACCACCTGTCATATTGTCCAAAAAAATATCTCTAGTAAAGGGTGGATTGAAAAGACATAATTGTCTGGAACGATGTTTACCTCTGTATTGGGAATGGCTTGAAGATATTTTTTAATATAGTAGTTGCCAGTTCCCATGCGTAATTATATTATTGAAGAAATTATGTTTTTCGGTTTTTCAAAAACTCATGTACGAATTATATCGTTGGTTTGGTCATATAGACAGCGACGGGCTCACCATCTGTCATGTTGTCCTGAAAAATATCATCAGTGGAAGGTGGGTCGAATTGTATAAGAATTGTAACTGTATTGGAAATTTCGTGAACATATTTATTTATTTTGATTTAAGAAAAACCTGGTACAGAGTTAATAAACGCCATCCATTGGGCATAAGCCTCCACTGCCACATTGGTTGGAATTAGAAGATGTATCTTCAAATCCACAAAACATGTGCACTTCAAAACGGATGGAGTGTTTCACTCACTTCAATTTGTGTGTTTCAGTTTCAGCATGAGGATTAGTGAGCGACGAACATCCTTCTCGAGCGATGACGAGGTGCCGTTAAAGTATTATGACAGTAAAGCGAATGTCCGATCGACAGCAATCCGAAGTCTGTACGATTACAGTAAACAATTCTGTGAGTTCTGCGACAAAGTTTGTAATAACAGGTAAATATGATAAATCGATACATATAAGTAAAATTGGAGTGTCTGTTTGTTATATTGAAATAACCGTTTTTACTACATGTATATATGAATATATATATATATATATATACATATACATACATATACATATGCATATACATATACATATACATATACATATGCATATACATATACATACATATACATATACATATGCATATACATATAAAGTCACGATAGCCGAGTGGTTGGGTGGTCGGAATTTCGAGTCAATAGACCCGAGTTCGATCCCCAGTTGGTAGGCTCGTACCAATGAGTTTTCAAAACTCATGTACGAATTATATCGTTGGTTTGGTCATATAGACAGCGACGGGCTCACCATCTGTCATGTTGTCCTGAAAAATATCATCAGTGGAAGGTGGGTCGAATTGTATAAGAATTGTAACTGTATTGGAAATTTCGTGAACATATTTATTTATTTTGATTTAAGAAAAACCTGGTACAGAGTTAATAAACGCCATCCATTGGGCATAAGCCTCCACTGCCACATTGGTTGGAATTAGAAGATGTATCTTCAAATCCACAAAACATGTGCACTTCAAAACGGATGGAGTGTTTCACTCACTTCAATTTGTGTGTTTCAGTTTCAGCAT
>JAGSMR010000092.1:737500-785000 GCA_029286605.1 Sericinus montela
ATACCACTTTTAAACCAGAAAATATTTAGATGCGAGGAATGCCTGTTCTGTTTCACATCACATGCCAAGTTACAGGATCATGTCAATTCAAAACACCCCAGTATATCTATTAATGAGACAGATATAGTAAAACCAATAAAGAGAGCAGATAATAAAGCAAATAGGGAAAGATTGAAGAACCGAATTAAGTTTGAAGATGATGACCATAGCATACCATCAGAGTTGTTGGATGATCTGACTACAGATTGTAGTGTCAAGCTCGGCATCACCGATCTCTCCTTTCTAAATAAAAACGAAGAAGTAAAGAAATCGAATTGTAATATATCCAATATAATAGATATCGATATCTTGGATAACGAAGAATGTAAAACATTTAAAAACAAATATGTCTTTGGGAAAAATTGCTCATCGACTGCTTTAACTCAGAAAGACGAAGGGAGTGAAGTGAATTGTGTCAGTAAGAGTAATAAGTTTAATATGGAGTTTGAAGGAGACTCGGTGGATGAGAAAAGTGTTAAAGTCAACGGGTATGCTCCAGTAGGGGAATATTTTAAGAGTGTCCATTATGATGTTCTGAGGAAACCTAAAACTGTTAAATGTAGGCATTGTAAACGGAGATATCCCGATAGGTAAGACACTTGATATTATCTATTGTCACGATGGCCGAGTGTTTGGGTGATCAAAATTCGAGTCAAGAGACCCGAGTTCGATTTCGATGGGCCCTCAAAGATGACTTTTGTCTCGAAGCTCATGCACGATTTATAAAGACGGTGACCGGTTCACCATCTATCACGTTGTCCACATTGTCTTCGCTGAAAGGTGGACGGAAAGGACTTAATTGTCTGCGACTCTGTGTACTCCAGTATTGGGAATGGAGTGAAGATGTTTTTTTATTATAAAGCAACTATCACTGAAGGCCGGCCCTGTTAGGTGGCTCAAGGTTGCTCAGCGTTATATATGCTATGGCTATGCTATGGCTATGCTATGGCTATGCTATGGCTATGCTATGGCTATGCTATGGCTATGCTATGGCTATGCTATGGCTATGCTATGGCTATGCTATGGCTATGCTATGGCTATGCTATGGCTATGCTATGGCTATGCTATGGTGTTTTTACTGCCTGATAGAGTTCGTAATGAAGTGGAACCAGGGTAACATAGCCGTGAGGATCAGCAGATGAAGTGGCGATGGGACGGCCACATAGCTCGTAGAACTGACAACCGTTGGGTAAGAAAGATTCTCGAGTGGCAACCTCGTACAGGCAAACGCAGTGTTGGAAGACCCCCCCACGAGATGGAGCGACTACCTGCATAGTGTTGCGAGAAGTCGATGGATGCAGACGGCACGGGACCGTTCTATGTGGCAATTTTTGTGAGAGTCCCCCCCCTGTCTGAACAGTCTGAACTCAAAATCACAAATTACTGAACGGATTTTGTCTCGGTTTCATTCGATGCTATGTTTATTTATTCGTTAAGGTTATGTACATAAGGGGTATATAAGATTTAGTGTATTTATAGCCTTCGAGATTGCGGGTTCGAATCTCGCTTGGGGCAAATTTTTCTGTTATGGATATGAATGTACCAAAGAGTATTTTGTTTTCAAAACTTATGTACGATTTATATCATTGGCTCGGACATAAAGTCGGCGACGGGATCACCACCTGCCGCATTGTCCAAAAACAAGCTAGGCTAAAATGTGGGACTGGGCTAGATCGTCTACACTTCTGCCTACCCCATCATCTCTCACTGTCCAGGTACGATCTACTGGTTCACGAAGCGACCCACATCGATTTCGACAGGAGCTTACCCTACCCGTGCACGGTTTGCGATAGATACATAGCCGGCGATCGGCTGGCGATTAAACGCCACATGAAATGTCACCCCGCCGACGCGGTGAAGAGAGAGACGATCAGTAGCTGTCTCAAATGCGGCCTCCTGTACCGTCGCTACCCCCTCCATTGCACCAATTATCACGTTAACGAGAGCGGGAGTTCAGTTAACGATCTGTACGATAAAATAATGGAGATATGTGAGCTCTGTTTCTGTTTCCTGAAGTCCCGACAGAAGAGGCACTATGTGAGGATGGGCAGCGTCAGCAAATTGGGTAAGATGTACACCTGTAGCGCTTGCGGCAGGAAGTTCTTCGAGCTGCACAGGGTCAGGAAGATCGAGGCGAAGCACAATTGGAAAATGGAGAAGAGACAGCTGAAGAGGCTGACTAATAACCAGAGGCTGAAGAAAATCCAGCATCGGTTGAAGGCTATTAATAAAATGAGGAAATTTTAGTTGCGTGCTGTTTTATTTCGAGTTGGTGATGACCTGATTGTCGAGTTGTGGGCTCGAATACCGCTAGTGGTAAATGTTTGTGTGATATGAATGTGTCTACTCAAGCCATAGATGTTTATAGGTATACTAGCTGCCCCCCGCAGCTTTGCCCGCAGTTTAACACCCTGAAGTACTCGAAAGTACTGTTAAAATCGGTCCAGCCGTTTCAGAGATTAGCCGGAACAAACAGACAGACTGACAAAAATTGTAAACAAAATGTTATTTTGGTGTATGTACTGTGTATATTCATATACATGTATTGAATAACGGTCATTTCAATATTACAAACACTCATATGTAAATATTATTGTACTGTTAGCTTGGACAATACGACGGCGACAGGCTCACCGCTTGCCACGACGGCACTAATATTTGCATCGGATTGCAAGATTATCAGAAATACATCTACTTTCTTTAGAGCTGGTACTCCCAACTACCTTAACATTATTATTGACAGTAATATTAATGTTAGTAACCCCTGGGAATGAGGTGATCGCTCCGAAGCTATTTCTAGAAAATATCACATCACATTTGTATAATACGTCATATTATAAAAAAAGATATTGACCAAAAAAGAGAATATTCTTTACCAAAAAAGAGAAATTTCTTCTTCGTTTGTTGTAACCTCATTACGAAACGGTGGTAGATTAAAAATGACTATCGATAAATGAATGTAAATTCTTAAATCGATGACAAATGTTTTGACTTTGATTTGATTAATAACTTAAACCAGTAAACCATGAAAAATATTCATCAATATATTGACGCATTACACATAAATAAATTTGCTGAAAGTGTCTGATTGTAATTCCAAATTAACAGCTTTTTCACTAAATGGATAAAAGTATTTACGTTGCTTTAATCAATTTTTAAAACTTTTCTCTGTCTGCTTATTGGTTAGCCGGATCAAATAGAGAAAAATTTAAATAATCTCTGAAAAGGCTAGACCGATTTTAACAGGACATTCACTGGCAGATAGCTGATGTTATAAGGAGTAACTAAGGCTACTTTTATTTTATAAATAATAAAATAATATAAATAAATAAATATCTTCACGCAATTCTCAATACAGGGGTAGACCGAGGTGTAGTCTAGACAATTAAGTCCCTTCGACCCACCTTCCACCGAAGATATTTTTGGGACGTGACAGGTGGTCCCGACGCCGTCTTTATGTCCAAGCCAACAATAATTCTTACATAAGTTGCAAAAATCCATTGGTACGAGCCTGCCACCTAGGTATCAAACTCGGGTCTCTTGACTCGAAATTCCGACCACCCAACCACCATCGTGCTATCGCGACTTACTTTTATTTTAGAAAAACAATCAGGATATTGCGTTAGGTGTTAAGCCGCGAGCAGAGCCGCGTGGAGCAGCTAATATAATATAAGTATTTAGTATATTTGTCACCTGTCCGTGCAATTACGTACTCAACTAATAATAAATTGACCAATAATTCTCTCTTGGCTTTGTATTCAAAAATTTATTAATAGATTTAAAAGAGATCACGGGTTTTGTTTGTCTTACGCAATAATAATACTTATCCGAAGCTATAAATAGTTTGGTAAGTGGCTTCAGAGAAATAAATAAATTAAAAAATTCTTCAGAAATTAATAAGTCGCGATAGTCTAGTGGTTGGGTGATCGGAATTTGAGTCAAGATTTGTTTGTTTTTTTTTTGCTCGTACCAATGGGTTTTCTCAAAAGACTTATTTACGAATTGTATATCGCAGGCGTACACATAAATACGACGTCTAGATCTACCCCAGTATTGGGAATGGCGTGAAGATATTTAATTTCTCGAATTTCTTCATGCTTCCTCGCGTTTATACTTTTCTACGTTGATAAATTTCTAGTCCTCTACCGAGGCGATGTTTGCAGATGTCACCAGGCCTCACCCGCACCCACACCCACCCCCGTACCCACATCCACAATCGCATCTGCCCCCGCCTCCGCACATGCCCCCGCTGTCGCGCCCGCACCCGCTATGTTTCTCGCACCCACGCCCTCGCCCGCTCAAGTTCCCGCCACCGCTCCCGCTACTGCTCATATTTCCGCTTACGTTTCCGCGCTCGCTCCCACTCCTGCACCTGCTCACGTTCCCGCGCCCACACCTGCTCCCGTTCCCGCCACCGCTCCCGCAATGTTTCCGCTACCGCTCCTGCTCACGGTCCCGCGCCCGCTCCTCTCCCGCATAAGATCACGTTCCGCCACCGCTCCCGCAATGTTCCCGCTCACGTTCCGCCACCGCTCCCGCAATGTTTCCGCTACCGCTCCTGCTCACGGTCCCGCGCCCGCTCCTCTCCCGCATAAGATCACGTTCCGCCACCGCTCCCGCAATGTTTCCGCTACCGCTCCTGCTCACGGTCCCGCGCCCGCTCCTCTCCCGCATAAGATCACGTTCCCGCCACCGCTCCCGCAATGTTTCCGCTACCGCTTCTGCTCACGGTCCCGCGCCCGCTCCTCTCCCGCATAAGATCACGTTCCCGCCACCGCTCTCGCAATGTTTCCGCTCCCGCTCCTGCTCACGGTCCCGCGCCCGCTCCTCTCCCGCATAAGATCACGTTCCCGCCACCGCTCCCGCAATGTTCCCGCTCCCGCTCCTGCTCACGGTCCCGCGCCCGCTCCTCTCCCGCATAAGATCACGTTCCCGCCACCGCTCCCGCAATGTTTCCGCTACCGCTCCTGCTCACGGTCCCGCGCCCGCTCCTCTCCCGCATAAGATCACGTTCCCGCCACCGCTCTCGCAATGTTTCCGCTCCCGCTCCTGCTCACGGTCCCGCGCCCGCTCCTCTCCCGCATAAGATCACGTTCCCGCCACCGCTCCCGCAATGTTTCCGCTACCGCTCCTGCTCACGGTCCCGCGCCCGCTCCTCTCCCGCATAAGATCACGTTCCCGCCACCGCTCCCGCAATGTTTCCGCTACCGCTCCTGCTCACGGTCCCGCGCCCGCTCCTCTCCCGCATAAGATCACGTTCCCGCCACCGCTCCCGCAATGTTTCCGCTACCGCTCCTGCTCACGGTCCCGCGCCCGCTCCTCTCCCGCATAAGATCACGTTCCCGCACCCGCTCCCGCTCCTGCAACTGCACCCGCTCACGTTCCCGCTGCCGCATTTGCACCCACTCCTTTTATCTCGACGAACTTATGTATTGGAAGCGAATAAACCAAAACCATTCTTTGTCTCATATAGAACATTAAAGGACATCTTAGTAGAAAATTTATATAATATAGCTAAGTTTTTTTCTTTTCTTTACTTATGCCTTGTTTTGGCATCGGCGCTATTTATTATCCCTTTTGTAAGTCACAGTGTGGCATTCCGAACTTTTCCGTTAGGAATTGTTTAATTTGCAACTTACAAGTAACAGCCGTATTATAATACATCTCAATATCATTGCATACTGATACTTTTAAACAAATGATACATTTTAGACATAAATACCATAACAAGTACCTTCTAAGTCTGATTTACATACATACATAACAGTGGTAGAGCTACGCATCAGCTTTTGTTGTTGCATGAATGGGCCGGCTCGACCGGGGAAGTACCAGAACCTCACAGAATACCAGCGTGAAGTAGAAGTCTAACAAACTTCTGCGTTTCGTTTGGTGAGTGCAGGTAACCGGAGGCCCACACACCCTCCTTCCCCAATATATAATAATTGATAAGACATTGATTGCTCACGATTGTGGTCGTGGCGGAAATTTATAATTTAAATTTACTTTTACTAATTTCACTTTATATTTTGTTTTCAACAAATACTTTACCGGTTTCACCCTTATGGCATAATAAATGGTTTATTACAGAGAATAAATAAAAGTATAACGAGATTTTTTTCACACCAGCTCTCGCATCCGCTCCCGCACTCGCTCCCGCGCCCACATCCGCAACCGCACTTGCTACTGCCCCCACTATAGCACTCACTCGCTTTCGCAATTGTTCCTTTCCCCCATGTGCTCCTGCTCCATCACCACTCCCACACACGCATCCGCGCCCGCAACCGTGAAATTTTCCAAATTTTTCAATAATTAATTGAAGCTGCAATTGTTACCCCAATCTTGTACAGCCGGATGAAAACTTTTCAGCTATGCGTAGATTTAAAACTATGGTCGAGTTCACTTTGAGAAAAGAAAGGAAAGGAAAGGAAAGGAAAGAAAGCACTAATACTAATTGAACTTGTTATTTGTTTCGTAATTTTAATTGTATTTTTAACATTATATCAATCGTAGATTATTTAGTGAATTATTTGTATAAATCTAGAGATTTAATTGATCTTAGTTATTTTATTTAATAGAACTATGGAAGGATTTATTTAGATTAACAGGAAATAAAAATTTTACCATAAATTTAATTGTGATTGATCTCTCTTGAATCGAAATTCCTACCACCCAACCACTTTGCTATCGCTATTCATGATCAATCAATTAAAGTGAAGTTGTTATATCATAAGTACCAATCGTTTATACTTAATGTCTCTACATTGGGTGTCGACTGCTTTGAAAGCATCGGCCATGACATCTCAGGAACCAGTACATAGCGGTAAGCTGACAGATTCGTTTCATGTTAAGACATAACCTCCGGAGATTAGAAAATATAAATAAATATTTCACGCATATCCTCAACACTAGTAAACAAAGGTCTACGCAATTAGCTCCTTTAACTTTCACCTTTCGACCCACCTTTACACGACGATTATTTGGGACGACGTGACAGGTGATGAGCCTATCACCTGCGTGGATTAAGGTCAACATACAAAACGAAGACTTTCCTTTATGTGGTGATTCGATTTTTTTAGATAGGCCTATGTACACACCGCTTTATGGTCAAGTTACTTACATCCTGGAGTCAGGAAACCAGTGTCAGGAGCTTGTTTCTGTTCCAGTATTTTACATTATAATAAATAAATATATACGAGTAAGGACAACATCACATACACTTCTCTGATCCCAAAGTAGTACTTTTAGCTCTTTTATTATGTACCACAAACCCGAGATAATGCAGAAAAAGTGATGTTCTGTACTGATCAGTCAGGAAATCGAACTCTGGACCTCAGAGCTGGATACGTAATGAAAACCGGTGTATACACCACACGTCCACTGAGATCATCGATTTGTCAACCACATCGATGTCCTTGTGGCAGCGACGTCGACGAGTTGGGATTCCACGGGCTTTCATGTCAATAAAGTCCCGGCAGACTGTCTCGTCACGGCCCCTTGAATGAAATCATCCGAAAGGATCTTGTTTCCATAAATATTCACTCGGTTTCTCTGGGCTCTAAAGCCTCGTGGAATATTTAGGGAGGATGGTAAGAGACCGACGGCTTGGCATTAGTCCCTTGGGAGAGGAGAACAGCTCTTGTGTGGAACGCTACTTGCGTCGATACATTACCGGCATTACCGGCCGGGGTGGCATCAGAGGCAGCTGAATCAGGTAAGTGCCATAAATATGAGTCTTTGAAAGGAGAGTATATTTTTAATAGACTCAGGTATTACTTTACTGAAAGTGTTTTTTTTTATAAATAATACATACATAGATAAGAACAACATCACATACATTGATCTGATCTCAAAATAAGCGCCAAAGCACTTATAGTATGGAATCAGAAACCATAAAGGTACCACAAACTCCCAGACCTAAGAAAATGTAGAAAAAGTGTTTTCTACATTGATCCGACCGGGAATCGAACCTCTGAGATGGTGACACCATGAAAACCGGTGCGTACGCCACTCATCCGTGGAGTTCAAAATTCATTATTATAAAGTTATTAAATGGTTAATGAATTTTTTAATAACAACTTTATTACTATATATTTGTCCCATTTGCTGTGGGATCGGTCAGTGGGGTTCGTGGCGCGATGACGTTTGTTAAGGAACTGTATCCGCGACATTAGCCATTCAACCTAGAAATTCAGTCAGCGCTGGTGGTTTTTTTTGTAGAAAAGAGAGGCAAACGAGCAGGCGGCTCACGTGATGGTAAGTGATTACCGCCGCCTATGAACACCCGCAATACCAGAAGCATAACACATACGTTGCCGGCCTTAAAGTGCCCCCCCCCCCCCGGAATTGGGTAAGGGGGGTGTGTGGGCCTCCGGTTACCTGCACTCACCAGACAAAACGCAGAAGTTTGTTAGACTTCTACTTCACGCCGGTATTCTGTGAGGTCGTGGTACTTCCCCGGTCGAGCCGGCACATTCATGCAACAACAAAAGCTGATGCGTGGCTCTACCACTGTTACCATGCCACTAAGAGTAGGGCTCTACGATAACAGTAGTTTTTAGTTCATAAGCATTTGTAAATATTAACATAATTTTGTTTATAAAAATAAAGTAATAAATCTTCACGCAATTCCCAAGACAGGGGTACACAGAGGTCTAGTTTAGAAAATTAAGTCCCTTCGACTCACCTTCCACCGAAAATATTTTCGGGAAAACGTGACATGTGAGCCTGTCGCCGTCTTTATGTTCAAGCCAACAATACAATACGAATGAGTACCTGCCACCTGGGGATCGAACTCGGGTATAACGACTCGAAATTCCGACCACCCAACGACTCGGCTATCGTGAATATAAATCGTATATTTGTTTCTGTAGGTCAGTATTCTCGTTCTAGTGCATTCGTTCGTATTTTCGCGAACGTCCGTGCCTGAATATTAGCCGTGCGTGTGGATCAGCTTCAACTACGAGTATCTCTGCCAGCATCTCTTCTCCAATGACAAATCACTCGATCACGCGACCGTCGACTTTCAACACTCGCAGAAATAGCGATACGAATTCTCACGCGCCGCTGAGTTTTGACAATTCATTGCGTAATGATTGTAAGACACATTACTGAGTAGTAGTGACTGTAAATGAAATATTCTTCGCGCGTATTTCCAATACTGGGGTAGATAGAGGTTTGCACAGTAAAAAAAACATTACATCACGCCATCCACAACATTGGGGTAGACAGAGGTTTAGACAATTAAGTCCTTTCGACCCACATTTCGCCAAAGATGTCGTCGTTTTTGTTTCCAAGCCAATGATAATATCATACATATGTTTTGAAAAAGGGATTCGAACTCGGGTTTCATAACTCGAATTCCGACCACAATCGAAATTCGAACCACTCGGCAATCGTGACTTACAGTATAATACTTATAGTAACTGTAAAGTTTTGACAATTTATTGCGTAGTAATTGAAGATACATTACAGCGTAATAAAATATATATTTTTTTAAACACGAAATATATATATTTTTTAAAGTCACGATAGCCGAGTGGTTGGGTGGTCGGAATTTCGAGTCAAGAGACCCGAGTTCGATCCTCAAGTGGCCGTACCAATGGGGTTTATAAAAAAAAAATTATGTACGAATTATATCATTCCGTCTGTCTGAAGGAACCAGTGAGGTATCCGCTGCAGACAGCTCGGTGAAAGTGTCACATCGTGATGCCTTTGTGGATCAAGTTTAAATTCCGAATCAGAAATGACACACTTCCGTTTAGGGAATCGTAGGTTTTAAGAAATATATAAATAAATACATGGATACCATGTAGTAGCGGTGTCAGAATATTGCCACACCCTTTCTACCCGTGAATGTCGTAATAAGCGACTAAGGAAACATCCTTGAACATAGTTATGGCGGCCGATAGATGGCGGGAGAACCATCTCTTAAAATATTAGACCAAAATAATCAGACCGAATGTGGGCAGCAGCGTCAGAGGTGCGAGTGCGATCCTTAATCCACTAGTCTTGCGTGGCGACTATGTCAAAATCCTCCCTATGGGAGAGGCCTATGTCCTGCAGTAGACTTTAATAGGCCGTTATGTATGTATGTATCTAAATAAATGGAATGAAAGTAAGTGGCTTATTCTTAAGCCGATACCACTATGAGCATTCTAAATAATAAAAAAAAATGTAAAAATTTACATATTATTATGCTGTAGAAAGAAACAAATTCGACGTACCTACGTGAAACGTTTTCGTGATTCCCAAATAGGGACGTATGTTAAATAAAGCGCGGATAATCATTATCTTAAATAGGCGACAAATGACGACGTTATGCTGCTCAGGAGTGCAATGCAGCGACGTTTGAACCCGCTCGAGAATAGACTGCGTCGCTTGGCTTGAGCTGGAACAGTGGAGGCGTTGAGTCGATCTTAAAATAAATAAATATATTGTCACGATAGCCGAGTGGTTGGGTGTAGGAATCGATGCGGAATTCGAGTCTAAAGACGCGAGTTCTTTCTCCTGGTGGTAGGCACAGACCAATGAGTTTTTTTTAAACTTAGTTACGATTAGTATCGGCGTCTTGGACATAAAGACGGTGACAGGCTCACCAGCAGTCAATTTGTCCCTAGTAATTTCCTCAGTGAAAGGTGGGTTGAAAGGACTTATTTGTCTGGACCTTTGTCTACCCCAATATCGGAAATAGAGAGAAGATGTTTATTTGTCTATTTATAAATATATTCAAGCACATTTCTCATACTGGGGCCGACAGAGGCCTAATTAAGAACTTACAGCACACCTTTCACCAAAGCCTATTTAGGACAACGCAGGTGGTGATTCTATGGCCGTACTATACAAGCCAACGGTACTATGTAAGATTATATTTATATGTACAGAAATACATCTATAACTCGAGTACAGATTCAAATTAATTACACAACTGTTTGCTTTTAGCGGGATGCGAACCCTTAGCTTCAAAGACAGGGACACTAGCAACAAGACTATTGGGTCGTTGCGCCTAGAATAATAATAATAATAAGCCCGTCGGTGAGTCCGTCGCCGTATTTAATTTATATCTAAAATTAAATATAATAAATATTAGTCACGATAGCAGAGTCGATATTTTGAGTCAAGAGACCCGAGTTCGATCCCCAGGTAGCAGGCTGGTACCAATGGGTTTATTAAAACTTATGTACGAATTACATCGTTGGCTTGGACATAAAGACGGCGACGGGCTCACTACCTGTCAGGTTGTCCCGGAAATATCTTCGGTGGAAGGTGGGTCGAAGGGACTTAACTGTCTAGACGAGACCTCTGTCTACTCCTGTATCGGCAAATGTCTAACGATATTTATTTATTATTATTAAATAAATATAATTAAAAAAGTAATCATAATTTCGCTTTCCAGGCATTGCTTAAGGGCTTCAGTAGACCTTTACTGACCGTCATATATCACAACAATATCTAAAATAAAAAAAAAATGTACTAGATACGACAGATCGATTTTTAAATGTATGTTCTTGGTTAAACTTTTAATAATGTATTTTCCCTCCTCGAAATATAAGTCGTTTATGATCGCAGATTTTGAAATAAACTCTGATATTAGATAAATACATAACAGCCTGTAGGAGTCCATTGCAAGAATAGGGTTTGCCATAGTCACTACGCTAGGCAAGCGGATTCTTCGTGAAGATCATCCCGACACCTGCCCTTGCCAGATTTATACGACCTCCGGGGAAGAGTGGCGTACACACTGGTTTTCATGGTGTCGCCAGGTGTGAGGTCAATTAGGGGGTTGTGTGAGGGTGTGAGAGGTGAGGGTGGGTTCAATTACCCATCGGGTCTATGTACAAAACACTTATTCAACATTTTCTCGGGTCTGAGTGTTTGTGGCACGTTCATTGTTTACAATTCCATAACACGTGTGCTTAAGCTACTTACTTAGGGATCAGAACAAAGTATGTGATGTTTTCTATGTTTATGTATGTATTTATTTATATACAAATATGACAAATTATTCACTGGTATTTACAATGCCCGCATGGCTTACATACTGAAAATATACATAATATGTCACACTAACTCTTATTTTGTTAAGGGAAATTTTTGATGTATTTAGTTACCTTAATAATTACCAGGAAAGTTCCAAATTTCGTTATCATATATCAAAGCGAAAATATTTACATTGAATACTGCTCTACACTTTTCTGTTTCTCCTAGCAAATGTTGAGCAAATAATACGCACCAGTTTGTAACTGTCCGCAAACAAAATTAACGTCCGCGGGCGAAAAAAAAAAGGATTTTTTTTAAATCGAACATTGTTATCATATCTGTGGCAATATTAAAACAGTTACAATGATCGTGTGCATTCATTAAGTGTTTTGTAAGTGTTTAGAAAAAAAAACAAAAGCAAGCCAGTGTTGTCGTTCGTGAATTTGTTTTATTTCGGTAACATATTTATTTTCTTGATACTTCCGAGAAACTAAAATAGCTTTCTCCATCTGCAGTTCATGTTTATACAAGCGTAAATTCCAAGTTATATTTTAATAGGCATTAGTTTTACGAACAGATACGTGCTTTAGAACAAATTTGAGCTTGGCCGAAAGATATTTTTAAAAGTTTCATTTTGGTTATTCCCACATCTCAAAAATAAAGAAGACGTTGCATACGAATATTAGCAACTTCTTTTAAAGGTTTCAAGGTTCGAAACTTACAAACAATGGATTGAAAGTGTTATCTCGGTCCGTGGAATTATTGACAGTTGTTAATTTTAAACGCTATTACTGTTATTTTATGCAATTGATTTATTTCAAATAGTAACATTTATCACCCGATAGCCGAGTTGGTAGTAATCCTGATTTCGAGCGAAAGGTTTTAATTCGAATCTTGTTAGGGGCAAATATTTCTGTGATGAGCATGCATGTTTGTAATCGAGTTATGGATATTTGTATGTATATATGTATATTTAAAATATATATCCTTGTAAGTATATTGTACCGATAGCTTGACACTAAGACGTTGGGCTGACCATCTGTCACGTTGTCCCAAATAGGCTTCGGTAAAAGGTGGGCCGAGAGGACTTAATTGTATGGACCTCTGCATACCTCGGTTTAGGGAATATGGGTGAAGATAAAATAATATCGGGAAGAGTCACAGTGGCATGAGAAGTAGTATGGCAAAGGATATTGACGTATAGCAGGGTAGATATCTTGATAATATCATAGCAAAATTACATACATACAACATACATTCATACGTAAAACATACATTCATAGGTAAAACATACATTCATAGGTAAAACATACATTCATAGGTAAAACATACATTCATAGGTAAAACATACATTCATAGGTAAAACATACATTCATAGGTAAAACATACATTCATAGGTAAAACATACATTCATAGGTAAAACATACATTCATAGGTAAAACATACATTCATAGGTAAAACATACATTCATAGGTAAAACATACATTCATAGGTAAAACATACATTCATAGGTAAAACATACATTCATAGGTAAAACATACATTCATAGGTAAAACATACATTCATAGGTAAAACATACATTCATAGGTAAAACATACATTCATAGGTAAAACATACATTCATAGGTAAAACATACATTCATAGGTAAAACATACATTCATAGGTAAAACATACATTCATAGGTAAAACATACATTCATAGGTAAAACATACATTCATAGGTAAAACATACATTCATAGGTAAAACATACATTCATAGGTAAAACATACATTCATAGGTAAAACATACATTCATAGGTAAAACATACATTCATAGGTAAAACATACATTCATAGGTAAAACATACATTCATAGGTAAAACATACATTCATAGGTAAAACATACATTCATAGGTAAAACATACATTCATAGGTAAAACATACATTCATAGGTAAAACATACATTCATAGGTAAAACATACATTCATAGGTAAAACATACATTCATAGGTAAAACATACATTCATAGGTAAAACATACATTCATAGGTAAAACATACATTCATAGGTAAAACATACATTCATAGGTAAAACATACATTCATAGGTAAAACATACATTCATAGGTAAAACATACATTCATAGGTAAAACATACATTCATAGGTAAAACATACATTCATAGGTAAAACATACATTCATAGGTAAAACATACATTCATAGGTAAAACATACATTCATAGGTAAAACATACATTCATAGGTAAAACATACATTCATAGGTAAAACATACATTCATAGGTAAAACATACATTCATAGGTAAAACATACATTCATAGGTAAAACATACATTCATAGGTAAAACATACATTCATAGGTAAAACATACATTCATAGGTAAAACATACATTCATAGGTAAAACATACATTCATAGGTAAAACATACATTCATAGGTAAAACATACATTCATAGGTAAAACATACATTCATAGGTAAAACATACATTCATAGGTAAAACATACATTCATAGGTAAAACATACATTCATAGGTAAAACATACATTCATAGGTAAAACATACATTCATAGGTAAAACATACATTCATAGGTAAAACATACATTCATAGGTAAAACATACATTCATAGGTAAAACATACATTCATAGGTAAAACATACATTCATAGGTAAAACATACATTCATAGGTAAAACATACATTCATAGGTAAAACATACATTCATAGGTAAAACATACATTCATAGGTAAAACATACATTCATAGGTAAAACATACATTCATAGGTAAAACATACATTCATAGGTAAAACATACATTCATAGGTAAAACATACATTCATAGGTAAAACATACATTCATAGGTAAAACATACATTCATAGGTAAAACATACATTCATAGGTAAAACATACATTCATAGGTAAAACATACATTCATAGGTAAAACATACATTCATAGGTAAAACATACATTCATAGGTAAAACATACATTCATAGGTAAAACATACATTCATAGGTAAAACATACATTCATAGGTAAAACATACATTCATAGGTAAAACATACATTCATAGGTAAAACATACATTCATAGGTAAAACATACATTCATAGGTAAAACATACATTCATAGGTAAAACATACATTCATAGGTAAAACATACATTCATAGGTAAAACATACATTCATAGGTAAAACATACATTCATAGGTAAAACATACATTCATAGGTAAAACATACATTCATAGGTAAAACATACATTCATAGGTAAAACATACATTCATAGGTAAAACATACATTCATAGGTAAAACATACATTCATAGGTAAAACATACATTCATAGGTAAAACATACATTCATAGGTAAAACATACATTCATAGGTAAAACATACATTCATAGGTAAAACATACATTCATAGGTAAAACATACATTCATAGGTAAAACATACATTCATAGGTAAAACATACATTCATAGGTAAAACATACATTCATAGGTAAAACATACATTCATAGGTAAAACATACATTCATAGGTAAAACATACATTCATAGGTAAAACATACATTCATAGGTAAAACATACATTCATAGGTAAAACATACATTCATAGGTAAAACATACATTCATAGGTAAAACATACATTCATAGGTAAAACATACATTCATAGGTAAAACATACATTCATAGGTAAAACATACATTCATAGGTAAAACATACATTCATAGGTAAAACATACATTCATAGGTAAAACATACATTCATAGGTAAAACATACATTCATAGGTAAAACATACATTCATAGGTAAAACATACATTCATAGGTAAAACATACATTCATAGGTAAAACATACATTCATAGGTAAAACATACATTCATAGGTAAAACATACATTCATAGGTAAAACATACATTCATAGGTAAAACATACATTCATAGGTAAAACATACATTCATAGGTAAAACATACATTCATAGGTAAAACATACATTCATAGGTAAAACATACATTCATAGGTAAAACATACATTCATAGGTAAAACATACATTCATAGGTAAAACATACATTCATAGGTAAAACATACATTCATAGGTAAAACATACATTCATAGGTAAAACATACATTCATAGGTAAAACATACATTCATAGGTAAAACATACATTCATAGGTAAAACATACATTCATAGGTAAAACATACATTCATAGGTAAAACATACATTCATAGGTAAAACATACATTCATAGGTAAAACATACATTCATAGGTAAAACATACATTCATAGGTAAAACATACATTCATAGGTAAAACATACATTCATAGGTAAAACATACATTCATAGGTAAAACATACATTCATAGGTAAAACATACATTCATAGGTAAAACATACATTCATAGGTAAAACATACATTCATAGGTAAAACATACATTCATAGGTAAAACATACATTCATAGGTAAAACATACATTCATAGGTAAAACATACATTCATAGGTAAAACATACATTCATAGGTAAAACATACATTCATAGGTAAAACATACATTCATAGGTAAAACATACATTCATAGGTAAAACATACATTCATAGGTAAAACATACATTCATAGGTAAAACATACATTCATAGGTAAAACATACATTCATAGGTAAAACATACATTCATAGGTAAAACATACATTCATAGGTAAAACATACATTCATAGGTAAAACATACATTGTGGTTTAAAAAAAATAAACAAAAATGTAAAGTGTAATGTTTAAAAAATTATAAGAAGTAAAATAATATAAAATTTTCTTAAAAATAACATTTTACATTGGCTAGTTACGAAAGCCTGTTCTTAAAACTAAGTATTATTTATTAATAATTAATTTTTAGATTTTTAAGCAACCATTTATTTTTTGACATTTATCTCAAATGTAAACACAAAATATTTAATTTTACTGTTTAAAAATGTTTCCCTCCAAAACTGTTAACAAAGTGTTAACGTGTTAAAAAAGTGTTAACAAAGAACTGGGAAACTATAAAGGAAATGAAGTCACGATAGCCGAATGATTGAGTGATCGGAATTCGAATCTTAAGACACGAATTCAATTCCCAGGAGGAAGGATCGTACCACTAAATTTTCTTGAAAACTTTAACATTGCAGTTGGCTTGGACATTAAGGCGGCGACAGGCTCACCACCTTTCAGGTTGTCTAGAACAAGCTTTGGTGAAATGTAAGGACAAATACAAACTGTCTAGACCTCGGGCTACCCATTATTTATTATTTTTTGTAAAATATGCTTTTCAATGACGGACTTAATGTCTCGAGGCATTCTCTGCCAGTCAACCCTGGGTGAAGAATAAACATCCTGGCTGGTATAAGTTCGGAATAAATAACTTAAAGAAAATAATTTAACAGTGGTAGAGCCACGCATCAGCTTTTGTTGTTGCATGAATGGGCCGACTCGACCGGGGAAGTGCAACGACCTCACAGAATACCGGCGTGAAGTAGAAGTCTAACAAACTTCTGCGTTTCGTCTGGTGAGTGCAGGTAGCCGGAGGCCCACACATCTCCCCCAATTCTCCACTCTAAGTCCGGCAACGTATTTGCTAAGCCTCTGGTGTTGCGAGTGTTCATGGGCGGCGGTAATCACTTACCATCACGTGATCCACCTGCTCGTTTGCCTCCCTTTTCTATATAAAAAAAATATGCTGAGAAAAAATGCTTGCATGTTTAACGTGATTTTCTTGTTTTTTATTATTTTTCTTGATTTTGTAAAGTTTGTGTTATTATAGAAGACGAAAAAGTAATAGACGGTGGTCGAAAATTCAAGTCTCTCGCGTATATCTCGATTTAAAATTTCTACTTTATATAATAAGGTGATTGAAGATATTTATTTATTTATTTATATAATAACAAAAAGCATAGCATGCTTTGCAGCCATTTGAAAAGTGTGCCCACTTGAAAAAGAAATATATCTACAGGCTATTCTATCACTTCAGTCCTATCAGTCCTTTCGACCCACCTTTCTCCGAAGACATTTTTTGGGACAATATAACAGACGGTGATCTTGTCGTCTTTATGTCCAAGCCAACGATATAAATCGTACATAAGTTTAAAAACCCATTGCTACGAGCCACCTGGGGATCGAACGCGGGTCTATTGACTCGAATTCCTATCACGCAATTACAGTATCGTGACTACAAAAAAATATTAAACCTTTATTTTTAACTTGGCAATGTTTTCATCTCTAATGATTCATTAGTGTTATTTTGGCAGACCGTGGAGAGGGATTTATTGGGATTATTAAAAGAAATATAAGCAGATTAGGGTCTCGAAAATAATATGCACTTTGCCTTGAATTTTAGTGTACTTTGTCAATATCAAAATCATTATTCATTTAAGACAGTGTAAGAATTATACAATCGTTTGGCAGGCATTTTAGAGGAAAGGTAATAATAACAATAATAAAAACACCCCATAATAATATTTATTTATTTGTCTCAATAAATCGCATACAAAATATATAACAAAGCTTAAAGAAAAGAAAAATAACGAAATGGAGTGACGAAAAGGTCTGTGACTCAGCCGAATGGCGATACTGATTACCGCTCTTATTCTGTCACAGCCCACAGATAACTTAACAATAGTAGCTTAAATAAAATATAATTAAAACTATTGCTCATGTATATTGAAATAAATAAATATCTTCACGCAATTCCCAATACAGGGGTAGACAGAGGTCTAGTATTATAATTCGGCCCACCTTCCACCGCAGATATTTTCGGAGACAACGTGACAGTTGGTGAGCCCGGCCCCATCTTTATGTCCAAGCCAACGATATAATTCATACGTAAGTTCTTTGAAAAACCTATTGTTACGAACCTGCCACCTGGGAATCGAACACGGGTCTCTTGACACGAAAATCCGACCAACCATCCACTTACATTGTCGTTACAATCAGAAATTTTATAACATAAAATATTAAAGATTTCTTGTATTTACGCGAATACTACACATTTTAAATAAAACCGATTTTCGGATTTTATCGCGTTTTTAATTAGTTTTTATTATTTACAGCATCCGTGGTCACGGGGACTGTCCCCCCGTGCTGATGCTGTAAAGCACCCGAAACGTCGGGAAATAAAATTTGTTTGTAAAAACTAATTAAAATCGCGATAAAATCCGAAAATCGTATTATTGAAAAATAAAATTTTAAAACTAAACTGTAAAAATAAAAAGGCAATTATAATTTGTAATGGTGGTGGTCCCCAAGGGGAGGCGGGGGAGTTATAACATAATCTACACATGACCTTATCTTTTACGGGGTAAAACCCATTTTACTAGTGAAATTTATTCTTAAATATATACATACATCTTTCAGATTCATCATTTTCTTCATACATGCACGTCTAGGCAATCCGAGTACTCTTGACCCTCCCCTCTTCAAAAACTTGGCTCACATGGTCTTCGGAAGTTAGTCTCGGCCTACCTAGACACCTTTTAAAATCAACTTTCGTATATTTTTTTCTCTGTATATTTTGTTCGCCATAAGGTCTTCACTCATTCGCTCAACGTGCCCAAACAATTGAAGCACGCCCTTATAAATTTTTGTGAAAAGGTCATCTTTCAAACCAAATGTGATTCAGAAAATTTTATACGCACATACATACACACATAACATAACGACCTGTTAAAGTCCCCTGCAGGACATAGGGGGATTGGCGATCCCAGTAGCAGGCCACTCGCACCTCAGTCGGTGCTGCCCATCTTGGTCTTATTGGGAGATGGTTATCCCGCCAACTATCGGTTGCCATAACATTATTTAAGGCAGTTTCCCTCAGTCGCCTCTTACGACACCCACGGGAAGAAAAGGTGGAGCAATATTCTTACACCGTTACCACTAGACAAAATGTATTTTAACACGCTTTATATTAGCTTCACTTGTATGTATGTATGTTTGTAACCGACTTTATTGGGTGCGGTTTTGATCCACTTTAAACGGCCAGATTTCGTTCAAACTTTGTAGATTTATCGAGGACCGATAACAATACACTAATTTGATAAAGAAAACTAAAAAGTAAAAAATAAATAATAGTAAAAAAAAAACTAAAAAACACGCTTTTTATAGAAAACCGAACTAAAAAATACAAAATAAATTAAAATTTTAATTTTTTTTCAATTTCAAATTTATTCACACTATTATTAGTTGTTTATTGAAATTTCTAACGCTATTCTTAATTTAAATTTATTATGATTTATTAGAATTTATTTTCTATTTTTAGTTCGGTTTTCTATAAAAACCGTGTTTTTTAGTTTTTTTAAACTATTATTTATTAAATATATTTTTCTATTTCGGATGCTAAATAACTTTCTTCGTTCCATAATGTGCACTTCAATTTATACATATTATGTTTGTTGCCTTTAAAGTTGTTTAAATATTTGTTTTTATTATTATAATAATATTCCAAAGACGAGATAGTTATCTAATAATATAAATCTATATCTGATAGCAATGATAATAAAATATAAGTCTTTAATTTACGTCAAAATGATATCTTCACGCCATTCCCTTTGAGCTCGATCCCCAGGTGGCAGGCTCGTACCAATGGGTTTTTTCAAAAACTTAAGTACAAGGCTCGGATATAACGTCGTTGAGCTCACCGACTGTCACGTAGTCCAGTCGTCGACGAGTCCACGAGGCCAGTCGAAAGAACTTAATTGTCTAGACCTCTGTCTACTCCTGTATGTGTAATGGCGTGAAGATATTTTATATATTTAATCGACACCTCGGATACTGTGGTGGGAGAGTACAGTGTTGTCAAGGAACAGCAGAGGTCGCGGTTTCAATTCCCGTCATAAGTTAATTTTTAAATTTCTCACTAATTTAATACAAAAACTCTAGCGTTTTTATATGCTTTAAAATAATATTTTAATAAACATGCATCATTAATGTCAAGTTACTTGTCACGCCTATTTGAAATATTATAGTTTTTTTATTAATATTTACTAAGATAGCCCTTTTAGGTAGAAACGAAAATTATCTTTAATATAATCAAAAGTATACATTCCATATACATTCTGTAATAAGTTATTATTATAAATAAGGATCAGCACGTATAAGTGGCAATGGGCTGGCCACATATTGAATGAATGAATGAATACTTTTATTGTACACCAGGTCTAGTCTAATTAATTAAGTCCCCTCAACCCACCTTTTCCCGTCTTTATGTCCAAGCCAACGATATAATTCATACATAAGTTTTTGAAAACCCATTGGTACGACGATGGGTTTATCAAAAACTTATATACGAATTATATCGTTGGCTTGGACATAAAGACGGCGACGGGCTCACCACCTGTCATGTTGTCCCGAAAATATCTTCGTGGGTCGAAGGGACTACTAGACCTCTGTCTACCCCTGTATTGGGAATTGCGTGAAGATATTTTATATATTTAATCGACACCTCGGATACTGTGGTGGGAGAGTACAGTGTTGTCAAGGAACAGCAGAGGTCGCGGTTTCAATTCCCGTCATCAGTTAATTTTTAAATTACTCACTAATTTAATACAAAAACTCTAGCGTGTTTATATGCTTTAAAATAATATTTCAATATACTTGCAACATTAATGTCAAGTTACTTGTCACGCCTATTTGAAATATTATAGTTTTCTTATTAATATTTACTAAGATAGCCCTTTTAGGTAGAAACGAAAATTATCTTTAATATAATCAAAAGTATACATTCCATATACATTCTGTTATAAGTTATTATTATAAATAAGGATCAGCACGTATAAGTGGCAATGGGCTGGCCACATATTGAATGAATGAATGAATACTTTTATTGTACACCAGGTCTAGTCTAAATAATTAAGTCCCCACAACCCACCTTTTCCCGTCTTTATGTCCAAGCCAACGATATAATTCATACATAAGTTTTTGAAAACCCATTGGTACGACGATGGGTTTATCAAAAACTTATATACGAATTATATCGTTGGTTTGGACGTAAAGATGGCGACGGGCTCAACACCTGTCAACATGGGTCAAATAGAATTAATTGTCTAGACTAGGCCTTTGTCTATCCTAGTATTGGGAATGGCGTGAAGATTTTTTTTTAGTTTGTAGATGCATTAGTACCTACCAAGAACTAAGATTTATAATGGCTCTAAATCTGAAGAATGGGCGGGAAATTCTTTCACGTTAACTTTCACATCGCTGAATAATTAATGGTTACAGAGAGCATGAAGGAAAGTGTAATTGTAATATAGCGATCGATTTTCTTATTTTGTAGTGCAAGGAAAGAAAAATCTATAAGATTACTAGCCGGCCCGGCTACGCAGACTTCTACTTCTCCTTTAAAGCCTATCAAGAGCCCACTGCTGAACATAGGCCTCCCCTAAAACTTTCCACAGTGAACGGTCCTCAGCCACCTGCATCCATCGACTTCCCACCACATTTTGCAAGTTACTGGGGACAATTTTTGTGCACTCTTCGCAGACTTTGGAGGTAACAAAAGTACGCGATAAAAACTATGCTGTCTTAGACACGCCAGAAAAACCCATTGAAAAGGACTTATATAAGAAATGGGTGAGATAAATTTCGGAGTTCATCTTGCGCAAGAACATGACACGAGAATTATATATAATAGATATATTTATAATGAGATAATAGATAAATACATAGATAAGGACAACATCACATAAGTTGCTCTAATCCCAAAGTAAGTAATAAAAGCACTTGCGTTATGAAAACAGAAACAACGAAAGTACTACAAAAAGCCAGACCGTTTAGGCATTGTAGAAAAAGTCGTTATTGTCATTCTAACATCCAGGAATGGAACCCTGAATCTTAGAGCTGGCGACACCATGAAAGATAGTGAGTACGCCAGTCGTCTACGGAAATTGTTAAGCTTATAATGCACTATGTAATTTTAAAAAAAATAAAATAAATATCTTCACGCAATTCCCAATACAGGGGTAAATAGATTGACTAGACTAAACTAAATTGTCTACACTAGACAGAGGTCTAGTCTAGACAATTGAATACTTTCAACCCACCTCGCAACGACTACATTTTTTGGGAAAACCAGACATGTGGCGAGCCTGTTGCCGATTTTATGCCCAATCTAACGATATAAATTGTACATAAGTTTTTGAAAAACCCTTTGGTACTACGCTCGCTCTATCATCTAAAAATCTCCTCATCTCTAAAACAAAGCCATTACTATGCTGATGTGTGCTATCCGGATCTATCCTAACCACGTCTCAACAAGTTGGAGCTCCTTCTCAACAACTGCATTAGATTTATTTTCTGTTTACGTAAATATGACCATATCTCCTCTTACCGTTGAAATGGAAAGAAGTACTAATCATGAAGCCAGAATAGTCATGGAAGGTTGGAAGCTTAAATGGCTTTCTATTCGTCAAAGGCATATCCCCCTTTTCCCCTCCCGAATTCTGTTTCTATTGTAGTCACGATAGCCGAGTGGTTGGGTGGTCGGAATTTCGAGTCAAGAGACCCGAGTTCGATCCCTGGTGACCGGCTCGTACCAATGGGTTTCACAAATTTAAGGATGATTTATATCGTTGGTTTGGACCTAAAGATGGCGACGGGCTCACCACCTGTCATGCTGTCCCGAAAATATCTTCGGTGGAAGGTGGGTCAAAGGGACTTAATTTACTTGACATGACCTCTGTCTATCCCTGTATTGTGTGTATGAACTAATCCTAAATCTCCTTCATACCTTAGGAATAACATTCAATATCTCCTTTCTGCTTAAACTCGTTTCGTAAATCAATTTAGGATTCACAATATATTTTTCTAATTTAGAAACTTTTACTTTATGTTACCTTTTATATTTTTATTCTTAATTTGCACTTGCCTTCTTTCTTCTTTCACTATAGCAAAGGTTGACTGGTAGAGAATGCCACCTGGCATAAAATTCGCACATTGTAGCCCTTAGTCATATGTGTACACAATAAAAAATAAATAAATTTGTTCTAATAAATTTATGTTTTTTATTGCCAAAAATTAATGTTAGAGTGACAACACTGGCTTTAACACTGACTTTATTTTTTTTAAAGTAACAACAGGCAAAGACATTAGTAACATAAGATCCGCAAAAAGCGGGAAAGCGATGAATCGAGTAGATAACGATACGGACTCCTCAAATTCAAGTTCCGAAGAGGACGTGGATTCTGGAATCGCTGACGAACCTCAGACGGAGCCGAGGAAAGAAGCCGATTGCATGGATCTATCGGAGTTCTTCGGTTATTGGTAAGTTTTAACACTTAGCACACGTGACTTCATTCGTCATTTACGATTGCTTACAGTTTGACTATTTGGCTACAGTATTTTATCATCAAATTTTATTAATGCATGGGTCCGTTCGTTGTCCGTGTGGTAACGACTTGCCATGCGTGGCATTTATGGCAAATCCTCCCTATGGGAGAGGCCTATGTCCTGCAGTGACTTTAGCAGACCATTATGTATGAATGTATGTATTTTATTATTTAGACAGTCACGGTAGCCGAGTGGTTGGATGATCGGAATTAGAGTAAAGAGACCCGAGTTCGATCCCCAGGTAGAAGGCTCGGACCAATGTGTTTTACAAAAAAAAAATCGATTTATATCGTTGGCTTGGACATAAAGGCAGCGACAGGCTAACCACCTGACACGTTGTCCCAAAAAATATCTTCGGTGGAAGGTGGATGGGGAGGACTTGATTATCTATACCTCTGTCTACCCCTGTATTGGGAAATGCGTGGAGATATTTAATTGTTTAATTACTTTATTTACTTATACTACTTTATTTGAACATAAATAAATATTAGGAAGTAGATTATTGCTATGTAAAATTTAAATCGGAATCAAACTTAAAAATAACACATGTAATTAAACCTAAAACCTGAAAAATTAAAACTCCATCATTTCTTAGGATTGTTACATTGAGTCCCATCATTATAGCACATTATAATATTTGATTATATGCATTAATATGTATGTCTTATTATAGTATATTCATAGTTCATTTATAGTGTTTGTATAATTTTAATTTATATAAAGAAGAACAATATAGTTCTTTTTATATAATATCAGTTTTAGTTGTATTTGTCGTAACCGCCTTCAATGTTTTCCCACTTCTTTAATGCTGACTGGCAGAGAATTTCTTTATTTTATAAGGATAGTCTGAACGAGTTTTTAAATAAATATGCGCACGCCTGTAGATTCTCTATCTCAAATATTGGTTACCAATTTTGCGATAAAAATTCTAGCAGGCGTTTGAATTTATTTGATATAGTCGTTAACTCGATAAAAAGCTATAATCTTTCTTAATCCGTAACAGGTAAGCATTCAAATAAAAAAATAAATATTTATAGTTTTAATGAAATTTTATTTCAGAAAATTTACATTTTATTCTACGCCTACGTCTGAAACAAAACAAATAATACATTAATTAATTAATTACTAAAAAAAAATAGTAATTTAAGATGAATTTAATTAATTATAGATAAATTATCTTTAATTTAATTTAAATGTCACTATAGCAGAGTTGGGTGATCGGAATTTGAATCAAGAGATCCGAGTTCGATCTCCATGTTGTAGGCTCGTACCAATCAATTTATTCAAAATTTACATAACGTCAGGCTCACCACCTGTCATGTTGTCCAAAAAAATGCTTTTGGTAGAAGATGTGTCGAAATGCCTTAATTGTCTGGATATACGTCTGTATTGACATCTATTGACAAAAGCGTGAAGATATAATTATCTTATCTTGTATATATGTAAATAGGTATTTACAACTTGCAACCTACACCGTATAGTGAAAGTTTGAAAGAAAGAAAAACCTAAGAGTAGCATGCGTGCACAAAAAAAGTTAATTTTTATAAGACTCGAAAACATTAAAAGATTTACTACGGGGAGTGCTGCGAGGAATTGTTCGGATTAATCCCAGCCGCAGAATTTCACCATCGTACCTTACGGCATAGTCAAAAATTCCATCAACACCATCTTGATAGCATTCCATCACAGCGCGTTTTTCGCGGAATTTTCTGTCACGCACTTGCTATGTGCTGCCGTCAGCAGTTTTTCCGGACCGATACGACTTATGGACCTTCAAGAAATGAGCCTACACCTTTATCAAAGGCCGGCAACGCATCTACTATGCCTCTGGAATTGCAGATGTTCATGGGCGGTGGCTCACCATCACGTGAGCCACTCTGCCCTTCTCTATATAAAAAAAAAACTCTTAGAAAAGTGTTTTACTCCGCTGCGACATACCTATCGCATTCACAGGGCTGCCAACCTAACAAACTCACCACTGAACGACCGAATCACATGCCACAACCCTCGCCGCCAGCGAAACCCCTGTCCGGTACAATATCCAGCTCCCCTCCATCCGCAACTCGTACCTCTCTGGCGCCGGGGTAACCGCTGCTATCCACTACACTGACACCCGCGTCCCCGGAGCATCCGCTGTTGTCAACCACATTCACACCGCCACTGTTGTCCACGACGCTCACGCCACCACCATGTTCCACTACTTGTACACCGCTGCCGCTGTCGTCTACCACGTTCACACCGCTGTCGCCATCTACCACCTATAAGATGAAGCGACAGGTGAATGGCAAATTGAGGTGCACGAATATAACATTCAAAGATACATTTACTTTACAGTAGTAGAGCCACACATCAGCTTTTGTTGTTGCATGAATGGGCCGGCGACCGGGGAATTACCACGACCTCACAGAATACCGGCTTGAAGTCTAACAAACTTCTGCGTTTCGTCTGGTGAGTGCAGGTAACCGGAGCCTCCCCTCCCCACCCCCAATTCTGGGGGGGGGGGCACTCTAAGGCCGTCAACGCATCTGCCATGCCTCTGGTGTTGCGGATGTTCATGGGCGGCGGTAATCACTACTATCACGTGAGCCACCTCTTTTGGCTCCCTTTTCTATAAAAAAGCTCGTTTGCCTCCCTTTTCCATAAAAAAAAAACGCTTTAAGATATTGTAAGTTAGTAAGTGTCGTGTTTTATTAAACGTTACGTTACTTAAAGAGCTTTTGTCTGAAACAGTTTTATGCAGTAATCTGTTTCACGAAATGAATACATACATAAACATAATAATTATATACATAAAGGAATTTTTATTGATGTTAAAGCATACATGTTGTGCTGAACAGTATGTTATTGAATTTAAGAGAAAAATTGTTTTAAAATTTCAACTTATACGGACAGGATTTGAACCCGCGTCCTGAGCCACGGTAAACAGGGTAATATTAGATTATTCAAAAGACCCGAGTTCGGTCGATCGATTGATAATATCAAAACTTAATACGATTTATATCGTTGGCTTGGACTTAAAAACGGCGACGGCCTCACCACCTGTCACGTTCTCCCGAAAATATCATCGGTGGAAGGTGGGTCGAAGGGACTTAATTGTCTAGACTAGATCTCTGTCTACCCCTGTGTTGGTAATTGCGTGAAGATATTTATTTTTTTATTTATTTTATTCATCATGACATCTCCTTTTTAAGCTTGACGCCTGGCTCAGGAAACTCCACCCTTCCATAACTACTATTTCTTAATATTTAATTTACTATGTATTCTCTGCGTCTACATATACTATTAAATAAATCAATAATATAAGTAAAGTCACGATAGCCGAGTGGTTGGGTGGTCGGAATTTCGAGTCAATAGACCCGAGTTCGATCCCCAGTTGGTAGGCTCGTACCAATGGGTTTTTCAAAAACTTATGTACGAATATCGTTGGCTTGGACATAAAGACGGCGACGGGCTCACCACCTGTCACGTTGTCCCGAAATATCTTCGGTGGAAGGTGGGTCGAAGGGACTTGATTGTCTAGACTCGACCTCTGTCTACCCCTGTATTGGGAATTGCGTGAAGATATTTTATTTTTTTTAATAATATAAGTAAATAGTTGTTATAATTTTATAAGAAATATATATGTTAACAGAAGCAAGTATGCATGCATGCATGTGTGTGTGTGTATGTTGTGTGTTTATACTGACGTATTTGGTTGCTATATAATTTATCGTTTTAGCTATTCAGTTATCGAAATTTTACTAATATGTTAATTTATTTATACGTGATTAAAAATAAATAAATAAATATCTTCACGCAATCCCCAATACAGGGGTATACAGAGGTCTAGTCTAGACGATTAAGTCTCTTCGACCCACCTTCCACCGAAGATATTTTCAGGACAACGTGACTGGTGGTAAGCCCGTCGCCGTCTTTATGTCCAAGCCGACGATATTCGTACTTTTTGAAAAACCAATTGGTACGTGCCTGCCACCTGGGGATCGAACTCGGGTCTCTCGACTCAGAATTCCGAACACACAACCACTCGGCTATCGTGACTTTTATATGTGAATGAATTGTATTAATATGTAATTTTTTCTATTTATAGCATTATATATACTATTATACTCGTATACACCTTTTACTGCCTTTCATCTATAGCAGAAACACGCAATTACTATAATCCGCAAATGAAATGGCGACCACACCTGTTTACATGGTCTAACCAGCTGAATTCCCAGGTTCGATTTGGATCTATCCAAATATTTACATATTCTACATCTACATCTGCTTAGACTCGTGTCTAGGTATTTATGCTACCTACACTGTTTCCGATTCTATAACACAAGTGTTAAAGAATCGGAAAGCTACTTTAGTTTGGAATCAGAGCAATTTATGTGATGTTGTCCCTATCTATGTATGTATTTATTTATTTATTATGTATTAAAGTGCACTTACCTGTACCCCACTATCACCATCGACCACCGTAACGTAAGACATGTTGACTCACTTGTATGTGTTGCACAGATTATACGAGCAGACTGGACAAGCCTGCATAAATGTACCTTGAAATCTTATCTATGTATTGATAACAGTTCTTTGATGATACACGTAAACTGCGAACATAGCGTAATACTGGCTGCGCTATCCGGTATTATTGTTGTTGCAACTTTTAAAAGTAAATAATCAATAAATTTTTTTACTGGATTGTTTCAGTAAATGGAAATTCAAATGTATGCTATGCTGTAAATTAAATTGACAGCATAAAAAAGTCGCGATAGCCGAGTCGCATTCCTGGAAGGCTTGAAGAAGGCTACTAATGGTTTTTTTTTTTCAAAAACCTTACGAACGATTTATATATCGTTGACTTGGACATAAAGACGGGCTCGCCACCTGTCACTTTGTCCAGAAAATATCTTCGGTGGAAGGTGGGTCGAAAGGACTTAATTGTCTAGATATCTGTCTACCGCAGTATTGGGAATCGCGTGAAGGTCTGATGTAGCCACTGTCTATCCCAGTATTGGGATTATACGCGAAAAAAAGTTAGTTACAAATATTTTGTGGAAACAAGCTATTCTTGAAAGTAGAAGAGATAAGAGGGAAATTTCGTAGCCGGAAATTGGGACAGTATCGTTTGCATCAAAATCTCTCCCTAAAGAAAATCTGCAGCATTGTTTAAGCGTTACTTAAAATTTACCGAATCGATGTATTTTTGCCATCTTTTCACAAAAAAAAGTGGCGTTGGCTTCATACTTATTGACTTAGTTCTAGTAGATAGTTTCAACAAATCTTAAATATGTCCGTAATAATATTAAATTGTCACAAGGTTTTTTGTTGTCACAAGTTCTAACATTACGTTGTACAAGAGAATTCCATATACTTTATCTATGACACGCTTTATCTTTAAATTACTCGAAACAGAAAAATCTGATTGAATTTTAGCGATTATCATGATAAACACACCTAATAATTTACTAAGTTTAAATACTTTTAACGAATCAATTAAAGTAATTTTAAATCTGTCTTTATCTTTTTTGTAATGGCACAGCTACTTGTGATCGACCATCACCATAAAACACTATAACAAATTATAACATTTATTATTGAGAAAATAATTTGATAGAAGCGAAGGCAAGGAAACGTCCCATAGTACTAATGGCTGACAACTCATCTGCATGTGATACAAATATCATTGATGATCATGATCATCGATGATACCATATTACGACAAGAACTTATGTCCTTGAATTTTAGCGACCATGTAGTAGCTGATTATTAATGATGATTTAATGATAATGTATAAAATAAATTTAGTGATGATTCCATAAAAAACCTAGTTTAAAAAAAATGTAAGAAATATTTAATAACGCTTTGTATGAGGGTTTGATCAAAACCATCCAAACCAACATATTACATCTTCTGTATGTACTTTAAGACTTTCAGTTATATTAAATAACTATATTAAACTCTATCTAAATACTAAATGAGCCTATACCAACTAATAAATGAGAATTTATGTATCAACAAAAAGGTGGATGAACCTATATTTCAGTTGCCACAGACATTGTGAAAAAAAAACCTAGTACTGGAACTAAAATTATTCAGCCCCGACGTGCCCCACTGAGTCACTCGCCACCCGCTTATACAGTCCAAATGCAAAACGCACTACGTAACGAATGGCCGCAACGCAAATAAGTTTTCTATTTACAATTCAGTAATTCGAAACTTCGAACAGTCTCTTCGTCGTCGACTCTCGCGCGGACGCCGACGAGCGTTATAAAAACAAACTCAACCTATGCCCGCCGTGTTTTTAAAAAAAAAATAACTGGTCATTGACAATTTGGCGGGTAAATTAAAATGGCGCCGTAATTGACAAAATATTGCCGCGTCGCGTTCGCATGTGTGTTTACTAAACAATATCACGTGATCGAAACAAAATAATTTTGGGAGAGGAAATTAATTTGTTTATCATTTATTAATTTACATTTTGTCCTGACCCGTAAGTTTCAATTCTTTAATGTTTGTTTTAATTTTTTATTTTATTTGGTATATTTTCTTAAATAAACTTTTTATTGTAATGGGCAATCAGTTTGAGGAGTTTCTGTCGGAATAGTATACTTATCGTAAGAATCATTAATCATTTTAAATTACGTAAAAATTTACCGCTAAATGTAAATTACTATATGCATAATATCCATAAAAAAGTTCGGAATAAGGGAACAAAAATTAGAAAATAAGTTAAACTATATTAAGAATATTATTTTATTGTAAGCCTGGATGGCTGAGTGGTACGGGTTTAATTCTCTAATTCGATTCCCATGAGGAAGATTTGTGCCAATGACTTTTTCAAAATTAAGTTCGATTTGTATCGTTAAGTTAAGCGGCAAACAGATCGACCACTTATTTTATTTATTTATTTAAACTTTATTTCCACACATTATGAAAAAATGTACAAAATGGCGGACTTAATGCCTAAAGGCATTCTCTACCTTTGGTTTGTGTAGAGAATCTAGTGATAGGTGCAAAACTCATAATTAAAAAATTAAAGGTTTAAGATCACGATAGCCGAGTGGTTGGTCGATGGTCGGAATTTCGAGTCGAGAGACCCGAGTTCGATCCCCAGGTGGCAGTACCAATGAGTTTTTCAAAAACTTATGTACGAATTTCATCGTTGGCTTGGACAAAAAGGCGGCGACGGGCTCACCACCTGTCACGTTGTCCCGAAAATATCTTCGGTGGAAGGTGGGTCAAAGGCACTTAATTGTCTAGACTTGACCTCTGTCTACCCCTGTATTGGGAATTGCGTGAAGATATTTTTTTTATTTATTTAAAGGTTTAAGGAAAATAAATCAAAATTAAAATATAATGATAATAAATGTAATACACATACATTAAATCACTACATACATGCATACAAATTTATATATATATATATATATATATATATATATATATATATATATATATATATATATATATATACACAAATACTGCAATAAATACATAGTAAATAAATATGATATTTTATATTATAAATACTTGAGAATATATTTTCAGAAGTTTTTTTTTTTTAATTTTTCATTATTATCAGTAACTATTACTGCATCGTTAAGTAATATTCCCAGAGTAAACGTTTAAAGGTATTATCTTATCTTTATATATATATATATATATATATATAGATATATATATATATATATATATATATATATATATATATATATATATATATATATATATATATATATATATATATATATATATATATATATATATATATATATATATATATATACATATATATATATATATATATATATATATATATATATATATATATATATATATATATATATATATATATATATAGATATATATATATATATATATATATATATATATATATATGAAGCCACAGCTTTGACCAGCAACGTACAACAGAATCTAAGGTACGATGTACTTTTGTATAGCGATCTCCTATCATAGATAGACAAGGACAACATCACATATTGTACTGATCGCAAAGTGAGCAGCAGGAGCACTTGTGTTATTAAAAATAAATATCTTCACGCAATTCCCAATACAGGGGTAGACAGAGGTCAAGTCTTGACAATTAAGTCTCTTTGACCCACCTTCCACCGAATACATTTTCGGGACAACGTGACAGGTGGTGAGCCCATCGCCGCCTTTATGTCCAAGCCAACGATGAAATTCGTACATAAGTTTTTGAAAAACTCATTGGTACTGCCACCTGGGGATCGAACTCGGGTCTCTCGACTCGAAATTCCGACCACCCAACAACTCGGCTATCGTGACTTTTTTAAAAGATAAATAACATATAATATTAAACAAGGAAGGCTTTCGCACGAAGTATGCGTGCTTACTAATAAAAATACAATAAATAGATAGGGACAATATTACATATACTAAGAGCAATAGCTCTGATCCTAAAGTAAGTTGCTAAAACACGCGTTATGGAATCGGAAACAACGAAGGTACCACAAACACACAGATCCGAGACAATGTAGAGAAAGTGGTTTTTTACATTGACCCGTCCGGAAATCGAACCCGGGACCTCGGAGCTAGCGGCACGCTGAAAACCGGTGTGTACGCCACTCGTCCACGGATATCGTCATTATTTAGATATAAAAGTTTTGATTTAATTTGAATGTTTTGATATCAACTTTCATGAACCGACTGGAAACATTACTGTCCAACTAAGTAATGTTTCGACTATTATTGGGACGAGACAAATGAGATATGCCCGTGTTAGGGTATAAACCATCGCTATAACTCTTACACAAGTAAAAAAACTCATTAGAACGTGTCCTCCTTTTCCTCATGAGGATCGCTTTCAAATCACCTGATTGGAGTGAACACCAACCAATGTACTATCTTTGCACACTATCGCATGTTTATAAAATGTGTAAATATTTTTTAAAATTGTGTATTTAAAAAAATATTTACAAGTCTATTATCTCTGTAAAAAAATTAAAAAAAAAAAAAAAAATTAATAAATATATATCTTCACAGATAGTCCCTGACGGGGTAGCCAGCGGGAACAGATCGCTAAGTGTCACGATCCTTACATACATCTTTCGTTTCCTTCAAATTCATCACTATCTTCATACATGCACGTCTAGGTATCTGAGCACTCTTGACCCTCCCCTCTTTTATCAATTTGCTAACATTGTCTTCGAAAGTTAGTCTAATGATTGATGATTAAACGTATAAACAGTATGAGATTTTATTGTAATATTGTTATTCTGGTAACACCATATTTTTTCTTAAAGAATTATCGATATAGTTTTGAACAATGAATCCTTACGATACACAATTCACCGGTGTTGAGTTTTGGAAAAACGCGATAAGATAATACCTTTAAACGTTTACTCTGGGAATATTACTTAACGATGCAGTAATAGTTCCTGATAGTAATGAAAAGTTTAAAAAAAAACTTCTGAAAATATATTCTCAAGTATTTATAATATAAAAATATCATATTTATTTACTTTTAAATTTGTATGCATGTATGTAGTGATTTAAAGTATGTGTATTATATTTATTATCATTATATTTTAATTTTGATTTATTTTCCTTAAACCTTTAATTTTTTTATTATGAGTTATGCTTGACCTCTGTCTACCCCTGTATTCGGAAGTGCGTGAAGATATATATATGTGTATATATATATATATATATATATATATATATATATATATATATATATATATATATATATATATATATATATATATATATATATATATATATATCTTTAATGGTATCCTAATATTCAGTTATAATGTAGATGATTATCATTTACATACTGGTCGTATTAAGCTGTGCCGGTATTGCAAAACTTTCTCCGATAGCTCTTCGCAATTTTAGTGTTTATCTTGTTACGAACGAGACCTGTATGACAACAGTTCCTTGACCTTCCGTTCGTGCGTCTGTATGTCAAAACCAGGAATCGTTTTGAAAATATAAATAAAATACAACTGGATAGACAGAGGTCCAGACAATTAAGCCATTTCGAGCCTCCTTCCACCGAAGACGATTTTGTGACACCGTGACAGGTGACGGTTTAACGCGGAACCGTAATTATTTTTCAAAAATAAAAATATCCTAACACGTTGTCCCGAAAATATCTTCGGTGGAAGGTGGGTCAAATGAAGGGTTAATTGTCTTGACTAGACCTCTGTCTACCCCCTGTATTTTTTGGGTGAAGATCGATTTTGCGTGGAGATATTTATTTATAAGTTTTATTTATTTAAAAATTATAATTTTTTAACTCACACTCATATATCATGACAAATATTTGCATTTGTTTATGGTTGGGTATGTTCATGGTATTTATTCGAAAACATGTCCAAAATAGAAATGCATTAGGATGTGTCCGATCAGTTTTAAACGCGGATGGAAGTACAATTTTCTTGTTGCGGATATGGTCATTGGTGTTGCATTGGTCATATGTCTTCTTGAGAGAGTTAAATAAACTACCACTCTCCTAGATTAATATATTTGAAGCTATTCACTAGCATGAAAAATGCATTTGCACTGAACTAAATACATGTGTATTGTTTGATGTGGTATATTCTTTGAATAGACGAGTTCTCGATGGTAAATATGCATATTTATAACTGGAATGCTCGGTTTTTATTACAAAATAAACATTCACATTCAATTGTAATCGTATTGGCATTTGATATTGTGAATTACATCATTCGTACGTATGTTTATTAATGCTGCATACATACATACATACATAACGGCCTATTAAAGTCCACTGCAGGACATGGGCCTCTCCCATAGGGAGGATTAGCCATAATCGCCACACTTGGCAAACGGATTATCGATCACAGTACAAAACCATCGCACCTCAGACGCTGCTGCCCATCTTCGGTCTGATAATTTTGGTGTGATATTTTTAAAGATGGTTATGCTGCTATCTATCGGTTGCCATAACGATATTAAAGGCAGTTTCCCTTAAGATCTTACGATACCCACGGGAAGAAACGGCAGGAATTCTTATGCCGTTACCACACAGTATTTATTCTTGCAGCATAATTTTTTTTTACGGAATACTAGGAATGCTTAATAAAATAATTAGTATTCCTGCTAACACCAACTAAGCTGCAACGCTTGTGTCTGGAGTGGTTGACGACAATAGTCGAAAGGCGGACCTGAACCTGCGACGCTATGCAGTCGCAGTATGCTATTCGCAGTCTGCACCCTATACCATTAGGTTGCTGACGCTTATAATTTTATCAGCTGTGGATTGCGGGATCGGAGTAAGACGTCGACATTTCAATTTTCCTTTTTATTTATTTATTTAATATTTATTTATTAAATATTTAAGTCACGATAGCCGAGTGGTTAGGTGGTCGGAATTTAGTGTATTCACACAAATTGTGTATTCTTCGGCCGTAACCACGTGGCAACTTTTTTCATAGATTACCTTTGTTAAGTCAATATAGCCGAGTGGTTGAGTGGTCGGAATTTCGAGTCAAGAGACCCCGAGTTCGATCCCCAGGTTGCAGGCTCGTACCAAGGGGTTTTTCAAAAACTTGTGTACGAATTATGTCGTTGGCTTAGACATAAAGACGGCGACAGGCTCACCACCTGTCACGTTGTCCCGAAAATATCTTTGGTGGAAGGTGGGTCAAAGGGACTTAATTGTGTAGACTTGACCTCTGTCTACCCCTGTATTGGGAATTGCGTGAAGATACTTATTTATTATTATTTATAAGTTTTGAAAAAACTCATTGGTACAAGCCTACCTCCGGGGATCGAACTCGGGTCTCGTGACTTTTTGCTATTGTTATTAATTTCACACACAAGTATTTATATAACATAATCTACCCGCGGCACTATAGATATAGTTAAATTTAACAGATATTGATAATAACCGTTATTTAAATCTGATCTCTTCAGAAATACCATTAAATTTTATCGATAAGTCATTAGTTACCGAACTGGCGATGGCTCGTGCCTTCGAATAAAGTTTTATTACAGATTTTTCATAATTCTTTTTGGCATTTTTATGCTTTTTATACATAAATAGATAGGGACATAATCACATACATTGCTCATACATAGATCCCAAAGTAAGTAGCTAAAGCACGCGTGTAATCGTATCAGAAACAAACGCTCAGACAACAGGCAATGAAGAATAAATGGTTATCAATGAATGTACAGGCCCTCCATGAAAACCGGCGTTATCTACGAATTCACATTTTACTTCCTCATTTTCTTTATTTCCTCAAACTAAATTGAAAATCAATGAAAATCGCTCCGTTGTATGATTTTTTTTCTCGCAATTTTTTGGAATATAAAGAAACTAATTTTTAAATTTTTAGTCCTGCTAACCTGTCCAGCTAACCTTTAAAGTCCTGAAAAGACGCCTTTCTGTAACTACAGAAAGGCGTCTTTTCAGGTTTTTAAAGTATTGTTTATTCCTAGTTTTCAGTTCAGCTACCTACAAAAGCGTATTTAAATAAGTTTTTTTTAAGCGTTTCATCATTTAATGTAATAAATTTCATCAAATTATTGTATTATCATCGGTTCTTAATGAGCGTACTAAGTTTTCACCCAATTTAACGTTTTGAAGGGAATGAAAATACCATATATACGCACATAAATGCATACCAAGCTAAAGAAGAGCGTGGTAATCAGTAAAAATAGTAAACTTTAAAAATTAGCAACGGAAATAACATCAAAGATATTCATTATTTTCCAGCCAATTAGAACCTAGTATTTCTTTTCAGACAATAACAACGGTCATGATAATCTCTATAAAACAGAGTCACGCTAGCCGAATGCGCTAGGTGGTCGGAATTTCGAGTCAAAAGACCCGATCCCCAGATAGCAGGCTCGTAAAAATGGGTTTTTCAAAAACTTATGTAAGAATTATATCGTTGGCTTGGACGTAAAGACGGCGACGGGCTCACCACCTGTCACGTTGTCCCGAAAATATCTTCGGTGGAAGGTGGGTCGAAGGGACTTATTTATTTAATTATTTATGTACACACAATATTAATGAAAGAAGAAATATAATAAGAGGAAAAGTTTGTACAAAGGTACTGCTTATTTCTTAAGAAATTTCTTCCAGCTGACCTGTGATTGGAGTATGGAAAAATAAAAAGGTACATTTCGCGCGTACAAATTTAATATAGTTAATACTAAGAAAAAAAAGGACTTAATTGTCTAGACTAGACCCCTGTCTACCCCTGCATTGGGAGTTGCGAGGAGATATTTGTTTATTTATTTATTCTATAAAAATATTACATATGTTTAATGCTGTATTTTTACGTAAACATTCCCCGTTACGTGGGAACTTCTTAAATAACATTTTTCAAACACTTAGGATAAAAATTCAGTGACCTGTTAAAGTTTCTAATCAATCCACATAATACTTTTGGAGTCTTACGGCTACAAACACTGTATACCTATATGCAGAGATGTATGAATATGCACATAACTTTTCGATTAATGCGTGAAACTGTAAAACTGAGAACAGTTTCGAATGAATCCGTTAATTTCGAAGCATTTACATAATCTACACATAACAAAGATCTAACAACGTAATCTATGACGAAATGTGAAAAAATATGAAATAATCACTTTCCATCTATAGATAAGTTATTAATTTTATATTGATGCTGGGTAACCACCACCGGCATTGCTTAATGTTAAAAATTATAATGTCACATACATTGCTCTGATCCCAAAGTAAGCAGCTTATGGCAAAGCACTTTTCTTATGGAATCATTAACAACGTAGCTACCACAAACGCCCAGACCCGAGAAAATGTAGAAGTAGTGTTTTCTACATTGATCTGACCGGGAATCGAACCCGGGACCTCAGAGCTCATGATACCATGAATCCCGGTATGTACTTCATTCGTCCACGGAAGTCAACATCCTTATTTTGGTTTGACGAATTCCGTGGACAATTTTCGCATACGCCAGTTTCCATGGAGTCACCAGCTCTGAGAAAACCAATTTTTCTACGTTGTCTTGGGTCGGGATGTTTGTGGTAACTTCGTGACTTCCGATTCCATAATATAAGCACCTTAGCTACTTGCTTTGTTATTATTGCAATGTTTGTGAAGTCATCCCTATCTATGTATTTATTTATGATGGAAATAAGTAAATTAAAAATGCGTCAATAGCCGCATGGTTTAGGTTTCGGACAGAGAAACTTGAAGTCGCATGTTCAGGCCCGCCATTGGACTAGTATCATAAACCACTCTAAAGACAAGCATTACGGCTTAGTTGGAGTAGTTAACAGGAATAGTACCAATTTTACTTAAGCATTGCTAGTATTTAGTAATACATTCTTTAAAAAAAGTATAACTCTATGTTTCCGCCGTTTATACAGTTACTTATACGAGATTTAGTGTAGCATGTCATCCTTTCATACAGTAAAGAAGTCATCTCAATTTATTTTTTCAAAATCGAATCAGTAGTTAAATCTGAAACATAACAGAGTAACTTTTGTATTTAATAAAGATATCTATATTTTCCGTTAGATACGAATAACATCTGTATAAAATCACTAGTGTGGGGATGCTTTCTCCTTTTGTAGTATTCGATATCGCATTTATAATAGGTATATTATGTTTGGTGTGCAATACTTTTTTAACTAAAATTGTTTTCTTATTTTATGTCTACATATTGTTTTCTGATAAACACATATTTTTAATAAGTTTTATAATAGCAAAGACACGTAAATGATGCAATTATAACCGCGTGTAGCTCAGCTTCTAACACAATTCTATTCCCAAGATTTAGTATAAAATAATTTATATTTTTTTTTCACCCGATTCTCTTCATCCAACCTCCCTCTTTCAAAAAACTTACAGCTATGCACTTTTTATCTCGACATATAGACTGTGCACTCCTGCATAACCACAATTAATTGAGACAAATATCCTTTAAAATTAAAGATGTAAGTTTTATAAGCTCCGATAATACTATTCTTACGTTTAAATCCATCAAGCTAAACAGACAAAAAGACAAACTTATAAGACCAATGCTCCTGCGCAGTTGGGTGAAGGCGTGGCGACCTCTGTGGACGAGTGGCGTAAACACCGGTTTTCAAGGTGTCGCCATCTCGAGGTCCAATGAGGAGGGACAATGTAGAAAAACCACTTTTTCTACATTTTCTCGAGTCTGGGTGTTTATGGTACCTTCGGTGTTTCCGATTACCATACTACTAGTGCTTTAGTATCTTACATTGGGATCGGAGCAATGTATGTGATGTTGTCCCTATCTATATATAGATATAAATACATATAATACATATATAGGTATGTATTACATGTATTTATAAACCACACTCTAACTTCATAAGACAAGAACTAAGTATTAATGTCCAAGTCAACAGCTTTTTATTTAATAACCGTGGCCCCGGGGGCAACTCATATTGGGAGAGGGTTGTATTTCGGAAGGCTACACGAGATAACAAGTGCGGGCCGTGAAACCTGGAACCGCGAATCTGGTTACGAACTGTGTTTAGTGTACTTACTGTGTTCGTGTGTGATTTTGTTGTGATTTCGGTATTAATTTTTCGGTTTTAATTTTCTAATGACGTCGTCGTCATCAATTAAGACGTCCTTAGACTGTCTTTTATCGTAAAGAGCATTTGGGGTTGGGGTGTAATTTTCAGAACCGCCGCTAACGGGTTTTGGTGATCCTTAATTTTTTCGAAATATATTTGAAGAAGGCCGCCACCGTGGGGATCTTAAGGTCTCTGTATATGATCTGAGATCTGTGTTGTATGGGGTGCGTTTTTTGCACGCGTCATAATAATTGATTCTGGATCGCCTGAAGTGTTTTCAAATAAGACTTTTGGTGCGTGCGTGCGTGTGTCACGCATATGACGTTATCGGGCGAGTACCAATCATATATAGTAGCATTTTATGTCTTAGCAACATTTTGCTACGATCGTTTGTGCGATTGTTAAGTCGACCGGATGTGAAGGCAGCTTTATCTCTAATATATTTGATGTGTTTACGGAAAGATAACCGAAGTCTAGGAAGACTCCTAGATATTTGATCTCCTTAACGCATGGAATGGGTTTGTCGAAGAGAGATATTTTCTTTGGGAACTTAGTTTGAACAATGCGCTTAACGCGAGTTATTTTTCCAGTTGATGTCTTCCTAGTGAAGAGTACGGCCTGGCTTTTTTAGGGTTCACATCAATTCTCCAAGTCGTAAACCAGTGGCTTAGCACACTGATCGCCTTCCGGAGACGGATGTAGATGCCCTGCAGTCACTCGAATCGGTGGTGACCAAGGCAACAGCACAATATTATTACATACGTACATTTGCTTAGATAATATTCATATATACGTATAAACTTCCGTGACTCGAGAACAAATCTTCATATTCATTACACAAATATTTGCCCCCTAGCGGAATTTGAATCAGCAACCCTTAGCTTCGAAGGCTATCGGGTCGTCAGGGAATGCTCAACATCTTCGAATATAGTTATAGTATCAGAACTAGGGCTACTGATTATAACAGACTACACACTACATATAGACTATAACTGTATTCGAAGATTGTGTAAAAAGTCTCAGTGTCACGGTAAACACACAAGGCTGGATACATACATACATAACGGCATGTAAAAGTCTCTCTTATGGCAGAGCCATCGTTTTGTACCTGACATGCTCGCAATACTAGAAACCTAGTGCCTTAGTCGCTGCTGCCCGCCACCAATTTATTGATTTTTTTTGTCTAATATCTTTCGAGATGGTATCACTATGCGATATGCTACAGCGAATGGTAGTTTGAAGGCATTTCTTTGAGTAGTTTTTACTACACCCACGAGAAGAAAGGGATTGGTATATTCTTTCGTCGATACCACAAGGCATATAAGTCTGGATACCTTTAGAGTATTTTAAAACTGGCAAACTTTTCCTCCGACATAAAAAGAAAGCGAAATGTTCCCGCCTGCTCGTTCCGGTTTAAAAAAGCAATAACATGACGGATGCGTCAACTTCAAAAGGGATATATATAATTAGCTCTTCCCCGAATAGTCTCTACCGCATATACTCAATACATGTCGAAGCATTTCTTTTAATTATCTACCTGGATGTTAGACGGATGTTGAATTTGTTTCTGGTTAAGGATGTGATTAGGGACGTGAATCGAACTATTACAATATATTACTGAATATATTTTGGTTTGTACCAAATTATATACATATAAATTGAATCTTTGATAAATTATCCGTTTTTAGAGATGGAAATGGGAAAGCCATTGAATTTATTTAATGAAATTATTGAATGAATGCTTTTAAGAAACAAGTATTGGTCGAAAGGGCTTAATTGCCTAGACAAATCTATCTGTAATGGTAACGGCGTAAAGATATTATATTTTATATTTTTATAAAGAATAATTGAGGGATTATATGAAAAAAATAAAACTCAAAATATTCTTCTGCTGCCAGTGGCCTTTTACTTGCGCTTTATTAACTTTTTTTTACAAGTATCAACAGTGTATGTGCATCACTAGAGCACTCTATTTATGTCATTGCCAAGAACGTTCTGATATGGAATCGTTATGCATTACTCTGTATAATTGCAATAAAATATCAAAATGGCCGAAAGGCACCGTTTGGCGGCTTTCCAGCGTAATATCGACTTATGATAGCTATAAATCGATTTATCGTTTGAATTGAATCAATCTATGTCTGGAGGATTTGTAATGGTATTTATGTATTTTTATTCGTTGAATGAATTGATATTTAAATCAAAAAGTCTATTTTTTTTTAATAATGGCCGCGGTGACTACCAAGTGTTTTTTTTAAGTCTGGGGTGGGAAACTATTTTAGGATATCTATTAACTATGGATAATTCTGGAATATATTGGTATTACCGCTTGTTTATCATAATTTAATATAATAGAATATTTGAAAACCCATGGCAAGTACCTCAATCTGGCGACTGCCGTGGCGAGTAGCGTACACACCGGTTTTCATGCTGTCGCCAGCTCTGAGGGGACCTCAGGTTCAATTCCCGTTTGGGTCAATATAGTAAACATTTTTCCTACATTGTCTCGGGTCTGAGTGTTTATGCTACCTTCATTGTTTCCAACTCCATAATACAAGTGCTTTAGTTACTCACTTTTGGGTGCTGTGTACGTATGTACATTACTTACATATTTATTTATTAATTTATTTAAAAAGAAATTATGATTTTTGAAGATAACAAAGAAAAGAATATCATATTATACAAAGTCACGATAGCGAAGTGGTTGGGTGATCGGAATTCGAGTCAAGAGACCCTATTTCCAATAGACGACAGGCTCATATCTATGAGTTTTTAAAACTTATGTACAATTTATATCCTAAGTTTGGACGGCAACTGACACACCATCGTGCACGTTGTCCCGTGCTCCGGTGAAATGTGTCCGGAAGTACTTAATTGTGTAGACCTCTGACTACGCCTGTTTTTAGAAAATGCGTGCAGTTAATATAAAGATGTTGTTTGACTTGTTGACTCTGCTTCACATCGCACACATAACCTATGGCATTGTTTTTACATGCGGAGTGTTGTTAAATAATTTTAAACAAACATATTTATGAGTCACGACAGCTGAGTGGTTGGGTCAACGGAATTCGAGTCAAGAGAAGAGACCCTAGTTCCAATAGGTGGAAAGCTCGTACTACTAAGTTTTTCCAAACAACTTATGTACGATCTGTATTGCCGGCTTTGACATAATGACGGCGACGCTCAGTCACGTTGTCCAAAAATAGTTTTCGGTGATCAGTGGGTCGAAAGTACTTAACTGTCTGGACCTCTGTCTACATCACTATTAGATATAATAGCGTAAAGATATTTTATCTTTATAGTAATGAATTTCCGCAACGTAGCTTCTGATAAATTGCTTTAGGATGACCATAGGTTGCTGTATTCACTTACTAGCAGGCAGGCTCTAAGTTCGTTTTCGACCCATATTTCAATTAAAAACCATTAAAAATCTGGTACTGAAATTGTCAATCCGCTTGCCAAGCGTGGAGATCATAACGAATACTATTTACGACAGTGATATATGACATGTCAAATCAAACCAAATAATTTATTTATCGAAATTAGAATAAAAGATAAACGAATGTACGTTTATCGATAATAATTTTTTGAATCTACCACCGTTTCGTAATGAATATCGTCTTTTTGGCCTTTTGGTGATTTAAAGGTAGCTTATGTAACTGGTATATTTTCCACCGATACCATTAGGCAAATCTATGTATAAATATATTCATGCCATGATTAAATGTTATTTCCGAAGTTCAATGTCAGACGTGGGACGGCGTCATCCGCCATCTTGATTAACTTCAAGTGCGTTCCGGTTTACGTGTTTTCAATTAAAACAACAAAATTTATATTGCGCTTGAAATTTTAATATCCAGCGTATTTTCAGTCTTGTGCTGATCGATTTAACGCGTGTTTATATTTTTCAGCGAGTTCTTTTTTGTTTGTAGTAATAAAATGCATCCCGTTCCACAGTTAATTCTGTATTTTTGAGACGTGTAGGTGCCGGATGTTAAACACTCGTAATTAATCTGTGTCAAGAACTTATCTGTCAATTGCGGAGTTTACAAAATTTCGTAACAAAGAGCTCTCGAAGAAAATTAAAAGCGTTTCTTTCTTAATTTGACGACCTACGTGGACGAGTTGCGTACATACATGGTATTGCTGGCTCCGAGGGTTTGATTCCCGGACGGGTCAATGTATGTGCCCACTTTTTCAAACATTTTCATTCTAGATGTTGTTTCTGACTCGTATGTATACGGTACTTACACCAAAATAAAATTTTTTTTACAATTTTTGTCTGCCCGTCTGTCTGTCTGTTTGTTCCAGCAAATCTTTGAAACGGCTGGACCGATTTTAACAGTACTCTCACTGACAGATAGCTAATGTTATAAGGAGTAACATAGGCTATTTTTATTGTATAAACATAATTAGGGTTCCGCGTTAAGTGTTAAACTGCTGGCAAAGCCGCGGGGGGCAGCTAGTCATACATAATTTTGATAAAACTATCGGAAAGATTCCACGGAACATATTTTTACAAGTATCACACTGTAGGATACTTAATATCAATCCGTGACTACATCATAAAGAAGACGTATATAAAAGTTTTACGAAGATATTTCTAAAACCGCATGTTTTCTTTGAAGTATTTTATTACATGGTTAACGCCTATAGGTACTCTCGAGACGTTTCTTAATTGTTCGTTTTAATTTTGCCGCCGAATGCGTTTTTTTTTTAATATTTTAGCAATTTCTATCATAATAGGAACAGCGCGCCTGCAGAATAACAGCGCTGCAGCAGTACTGCTAAAGCATAGCGCTGAGTGGAGCCGTTACTCCTTATAACATCAGCTATCTGCCAATGAAAGTCCCATCAAAATCGGTGCTGCCATTTTAGAGATTAGCCGGAACAAACAGACAGACAGACAAAAACTGTAAAAAAAATGTTATTTTGGTGTATGTACCGTATATATATTCATATACATGTAGTAAAAAAAACGGTTATTTCAATATTACAAACAGAAACTCCAATTTTATTTATATGTAAAGTTGTATATTAAGCGGATTAAACACCGGTTTTGGTGGATTCGCCAGCTCTGAGGTCTCAGGTTAAGTTACCGGTCGGGTCAATGTAGAAAACACTTTCTACGTTTTCTCTGGTCTGCGTCTGGGTATTTGCTGACCTTCGTCGTTTCTGATACCATAACACAAGTGCTTAAGCTGCGCAATTTTGGATCAGAGCAATTTATGTGATGTTGTCGCTGTCTATATATGTATTTATATTATTAAATAGTTCACTCCTCTAGGTAGTAGTCGTCTATTTCTGCAGCTAAATGCGTTTTCATTTAGCAAAGCCTATGAAACTAAACATCGTAGTTTTAGTAATGCTACGATGGCGTGGTATTTGCCTAAGAATATGCCACCGCCCTTTTCCCGTGGGTGTCGTAAGAGGCGACTAAGGGAAACGCGTTAAAATTCCATTGGCTACCGACAGATTGCCGGAAAACCATCTAAAAAGTACTAGACTATGTTCGTCAGACCGGTACTGCGATCGCAAATCAAACTAATTATGATTAACGGCATACATACATTCATACATACATACACACATACATAACGGCCTGTTAAAGTCCAATGCAGAACATAGGCTTCTTCATAGGAACGATTTGCCATAATCGCCACGTTTTGCAAGCGGTTTGGCGATTACAGTACCAGAAGTACGCACCTCAGACGCTGCTGCCCATCTTCGGTTTAATTATTTTGGTCTAATATTTTTAAATGGTTATCCCGCCATCTATCGGTTGCCATAACGATATTCAAGGCTGTTTCCGTTAGTCGCCTCTTACGACACCCACGGGAAGAAAGGGAGTGCTAATGTTTTTATACCGTTACCACACGGTATCATTATATTAACAGGATAGTCTTTATGAATTGGTATCTTTAATAAATAATAATAATAAATTCATAAATAGATAGGCTAGTTCAAATGGGTTTTTCTAAAATTTATTTACCTATTATATCAATGGCTTGGGCATAAAGATGGCGACAGGCTCACCACCCGTCACGTTGTCCAGAAATATCTTCAGTGGGAGGTGGATCGTAGGTACTTAATTGTCTGAACTAGACCTCTGTCTACCCCTGTATTGGGCATGGCGTGAAGATTTTTTTTAAATAGATAGGGGTAACATCACATACGTGGTTCATATCAAACAGTAAGCAGGTTAAGGGTTTTTTCTACATAGATCCGACCGGTAATTGAACTCGGATTTAAATGTGATTTTGACCCATTTCAAAACTTATTGATTAATAAGCGATGACAGTACAACATTATTAAAATAAAAATATAGTTTTGATTGATAGTTCTTAAATTTAAATATAATATATTTTTTATTTTTTAAACTAATAAAGAAGTTTGAAAAACTAAAAATTTACTTAAACCAAAAAGACTAAAATTATTTTGTAATTTTAAGAAACTTAGCCACCGTGTCGTGTCGGAGGTAAGAGCGTCGCCACGGATCGGCGAAGGTCGCGGGTTCGAATCCCGCCGGTGTCAGTGGAAATTTTAACTTTTTTTCTTTAATTTAATAACAATGAATATAGTATTTAATAAATCACAAAACAATGTAAACGGACACAAAGAGGCGAAAACGTTTAGTTTATGATTTATTTTAAATTGCTACAGCAAATTTGTGCTCACCTTCGTCGTCCGAAGTCCTGTCAGCTAAAAATAATTATTTTGATTACATTTGATTTGATTACTCAGTCTTTAATAAGAAATACAGCGGCAATATTTTATCGATACCTTGTAAGTTCATAAGCACAACAATAAAGCACATCACTTCGATCAGCTGTTTCAGCCGCTGCTTACAGCCCGTCCCCGAGAAACCACATCATTATTTCTGAAAAACATTGTCATTAATATACCCGGCTGAAAACACTTGTCTTTTAGTACTTTCGTCCATAACGACTCAGAGGCTATGAACAAAATAGATTTGTTTCTTGATTTTTTATAACAAGGCAAGTAAATATTTTTTTTTTACTTTTTCGTGTTATATTTAACACCATATGAAAAAAAAAAGAAAAAATATCTTCACGCAATACCCAATATAAGCGTAGACAGAGGTCTAGTCGACCCACCTTCCACCGAAGTATAATTGGCACGAACCCGCCACCTGGAGATCGAACTCGGGTCTTTTGACTCGAAAGTCCCACCACCCTACCGCTCGGCTATCGTGACTTTCTCCACTCCACTCCATATGGCTCTAAAATAAAATATCTTCGAGCTGAATTTCATACTAACATGTTAATCCGCGTTGACGAGATAGAGTCACAAACAAAAGCACGTGAACATTATATTTGTTTCTATCTGTCTACCCCTGCATTTCCCAATACATTGTAGATAATACAGGGTAGACAGAGGTCTAGACAATGTAGTCTGACATTACACCGGAGGTTATTCATGGGATAAAGTGACAAGTGAACTTGTCGTTGTCCAAGTCAACGATCAAAATCGCGCATAAGTTTTTGAAAAAGCTTATTAGTACCTATTGCAGATCGAACTCAAATTCCGAACACCTAACCATTCGGCTAAAGTGACTATAACTCCTTTGCCCCACCTTGCTTGGAATATCTGTTTCCTGAACGAGGCTTGGGATAGAAAACA
>JAGSMR010000092.1:790000-852500 GCA_029286605.1 Sericinus montela
ATATTTAATAAATAACTGGCCGCCATGTTGGTGATGATGTGATGTCACATCACTAGTAAATGTTACTTTGAATACTTTAATTATAGGTTATATTATAATTATTTAAGATTAGAGACAGAAGTTATAGAAAATCATACATTATATCTACATGATATATAGGTTTATATAATACATAATACAGATGTTATATGCGATTTAGCTTCATTTATTTTTATTTAATTTAATAACAATGAATATAGTATTTAATAAATCACAAAACAATGTAAACGAACACAAAGAGGCGAAAACGTTTAGTTTATGATTTATTTTAAATTGCTACAGCAAATTTGTGCTCACCTTCGTCGTCCGAAGTCCTGTCAGCTAAAAATAATTATTTTGATTACATTTGATTTGATTACTCAGTCTTTAATAAGAAATACAGCGGCAATATTTTATCGATACCTTGTAAGTTCATAAGCACAACAATAAAGCACATCACTTCGATCAGCTGTTTCAGCCGCTGCTTACAGCCCGTCCCCGAGAAACCACATCATTATTTCTGAAAAACATTGTCATTAATATACCCGGCTGAAAACACTTGTCTTTTAGTACTTTCGTCCATAACGACTCAGAGGCTATGAACAAAATAGATTTGTTTCTTGATTTTTTATAACAAGGCAAGTAAATATTTTTTTTTTACTTTTTCGTGTTATATTTAACACCATATGAAAAAAAAAAGAAAAAATATCTTCACGCAATACCCAATATAAGCGTAGACAGAGGTCTAGTCGACCCACCTTCCACCGAAGTATAATTGGCACGAACCCGCCACCTGGAGATCGAACTCGGGTCTTTTGACTCGAAAGTCCCACCACCCTACCGCTCGGCTATCGTGACTTTCTCCACTCCACTCCATATGGCTCTAAAATAAAATATCTTCGAGCTGAATTTCATACTAACATGTTAATCCGCGTTGACGAGATAGAGTCACAAACAAAAGCACGTGAACATTATATTTGTTTCTATCTGTCTACCCCTGCATTTCCCAATACATTGTAGATAATACAGGGTAGACAGAGGTCTAGACAATGTAGTCTGACATTACACCGGAGGTTATTCATGGGATAAAGTGACAAGTGAACTTGTCGTTGTCCAAGTCAACGATCAAAATCGCGCATAAGTTTTTGAAAAAGCTTATTAGTACCTATTGCAGATCGAACTCAAATTCCGAACACCTAACCATTCGGCTAAAGTGACTATAACTCCTTTGCCCCACCTTGCTTGGAATATCTGTTTCCTGAACGAGGCTTGGGATAGAAAACAAGAAAGTCTTTAAGAGGTCTTCAGACCCGAATTCTGATCACCCAAACACCCAGCTACCATGACTACAATTCCTTTGCTCTACCGAATCTCTGATACAGGCTTGACTCTGATGAGGCGAACGAGGCTTGATATAGAAAACATACAAAAAAAAATTACGTCATAGAAATGCATCGTCGTACATAAAATTCAAATCAACTAAAGAACTACTATAAGAGTTTTGTTTAAACCAACATTTGTTTGCTGATTATTTAAACATGCTCTATTTGCTTACCATCAAATGAAAGCAGCCGTCAACGAAAAAGAAAATTCACGAAAAAGATAATTAATCTAGAGCGCTACCCGGAACAGATTGTTCGATTAATTTTAAACGAGTTCCATAAATATGAAAATCATATTTAATAAATAACTGGCCGCCATGTTGGTGATGATGTGATGTCACATCACTAGTAAATGTTACTTTGAATACTTTAATTATAGGTTATATTATAATTATTTAAGATTAGAGACAGAAGTTATAGAAAATCATACATTATATCTACATGATATATAGGTTTATATAATACATAATACAGATGTTATATGCGATTTAGCTTCATTTTATTTTTTATTTAATTTAATTTCATTTTATTTGAAGTCGCGATACCCGATTTCGATCCCCAGGTGGCATTGGGTTCGTAACAATGGGTTTTTATCAAAAACTTATGTACGAATTATATATACGAATACGATATACGAATTATATAGTCGGCTTGGACATTGAGACGGCGACGGGCTCACCATCTGTCACGTTGTCCCAAAATGTCATCGGTGAAAGGTGACTCCAAATGACTTAATTGTCTAGACCTCTGTCTACCCCTGTATTGGGAATGGCATGAAAATATATTATTTATATAGTTTTATTTTATAGTCGCTAACGTGAAAAGTGTGTATGTATGTTTGTTATTTTTTATGCATGTATTTTATTTATGTATTGTTATATGAATTATATTTACATTTATATAAAAGTATTTGTAAGTATGTATATTTATTTATTTATTTTTTTTTATTTATTTATTTACACTTTATTGCAAACCTCACAAAGAAAGTTATACAAAGGGCGGACTTAATGCCATTAGGCATTCTCTGCCAGTCAACCCGAGGCGTGGAGAAATATTATTAAGGTGCTTTAAACTGGGTTACAGAAAAAGAAAATCAATATAGGACCTAACGAAAATAAAGATGCAATATAAAATACTAATACAAATAATAAATATAATATATATACATATACATACATACACATATATATACATATACATACATACACACATATATACATTAATATATATATACATACATACATATATAAAACTTAAAAAAACATTATTATGACTGTAATGACCAATCACTAATTCTAACTGACAGTTAAAAGGTGTTCATGTACAAGTCTTTTAAATATCGACTTATTGGTAACTTTTCTGATGTCTTCGGGCAAAGAATTCCAGAGCAGTGTAGCCTGAATGGTAAAGGAGTGACCAACAAATTTGGTAAAGTGTTGCGGGATACTCATCTTGTAATTAGATGAAGACCGCAGGCACCGATCATGAATTGAGCATTGAAACTGAAATTTATCCTTAAGATACGAAGGGTAAGTAGTATCATTTATGATTGAGAAAAGAACAAGCAGAATTCTAGAGTTTCGCCTTTGTTGAATAGTAAGCCATTTAAGACGAGAACGGTATTGTGAAATATGGTCATACTTACGAAGGTTGAAAATATATCTTATACAATTATTAACAAGGCGCTTGTTTAGAAGATCTTTGTTCAAATCACAGTAGCACACATCTGCATAATCAATGATTGGTAAAATGAGCGTCTGGACAAGCATAAGCTTAGTTTCCCATGGAAGAAGATTTTTGAGGCGATAGAGCACTCGTAGCGTGGCGGTTACTTTACGGCTAACTTCACTTATGTGTTTTCCCCAGTTCAAGGTGTTATCGATATGTAGCCCAAGATTTTTAACAGAGCCCGAAAATGGAATCACTGTATCGTTATAACGTATAAAGGGTAGGTTTCCAACATCGACTTTAGCTAGCATTTTAGTACTACCAACCAGCAAAGATTGGCATTTTGTTGCATTCACAGATACTCCAAATCGTAAGGACCAGTCTGATACTGCTTTCAGACAGTCATTTAATTTATTAATTGCATCGTGGAGTTCTTCAATATCAGACTGTACATAAATCTGCAGGTCGTCTGCATGCAGATGGTACGAACGATTAATATTAGAAGTGATAAAATTTATAAAAATTGAGAAGATAATGGGAGAAAGTATACCGCCTTGCGGAACGCCACAACCTAGTCCCGCCCATTGAGAGGTCTTTTGTCCCATATAGACCGATTGCTGACGTCCGCGAAGATAAGAAGAGATTTATGCCTATAATACTTGCTTGCGCCTGCTTCAAAATTTCACCATACTGTAGGTTGACTGGTAGAGAATGCCAACAGGCGTTAATACCTCGGATTTGCAATAAATAAATAAAATAATATACAGACAAATCATAGATAAAGCTGTAATAAATAGGTATGCTGTCGCAATCTTTGAGGTTCCGGGTTCGATTCCCGGACGGGTTAATGTGGTACCTTTATTGTTTCTGATTCCTTACTACAAGTGCTTAAGCGCTTACTTTGGGATCAGATTAATGTATTTGATGTTGTTCTTATCTATGTACGTATATATGTAATGTAGGTAAAACACTTCTGCATTTAGTTCTGGGTGTTTGTGGTGCCTTCGTTGTTTCCGATTCCATGGCACATAGCTACTTAATTTGGGATCGGAGCAATGTACGAGTATAATGTGATGTTGTTCATATCTTAGCATAAAGCTTTACAAATAGGTCACCTGGTAACTGGGGAAGACATCTAACTCTGTTATATCCTATAAAAATCTATAGGTATATATTTCGAGTTTGTCGTGTGTGCCCGCCCTAATTCTTCTCTCGTTATCGAAAGAGGCGACTGAAAGAAGAAGCTTTAACAATCCAATTGGATATTGACAGTGAGCGAGATAAACATCTCGAAAATTAACCAGATCGAAATTCAGGCCTAAAACAAACAACTTTTAGCGATTTTATTCACAAAGTGGCCCATATCGCTAGAAGGACACAATGAGCTGTGAGCTTAGGAGTTACCCGGTTATTAGACGTTTGAAACTATGCCAAGTGCTAATAATATCCGGATTTACGTACTCGACGATATTGTTGTATATTACGAAACGATTCGCGTAGTGTTATATTTCATGAGCTTTGCTAATTGCGTAAAGCAATAAGTATTAATTACTTACAAATAAATGAAATAAATATCTTCACGCCATACTCAATACTGGGGTAGACAAAGGTTTAGACAATTAAGTTCTTTCCACCCACCTTCCACCGAAAATATTTAGGGATAACGTGACAGGTCGCGAGCCCGTCGCTGTCTTTAAGTCGAAGCCAACGATATAAATCGTACACAGACTGAAAAACCCATAGGAACTAGCTTGCCACCTGGGGAACGAACTCGGGTCTCATGATTCGAATTCCAATCACTATCGTGACTTCATAGCCAATATATCGTGATTAATTACTTCATAAGTTTATTTTATGGGAAAGGCCTGTCGACCTCCGTGGACAAGTGGCGTACACGCCGGTTTTCATGGTGTCACCGGCACTAAGGTCCGGGGTGCAAATCAAATTAAATCATTTATTTATGAATATAAGTCACATACATTACATCCGTCGATTGTTTCAATTTGCCGCTTTTTCGTAATAAGGTTCCCCTAAAGGAAAAGTAACTGGTAGGTATCCTCTTTCTTGCATTTTTACAAAGGAAATATAAAATTGAACATTAATTTAATGAATAAAGAAATAAGCATGGGGGTGATCAACTCATTTTTAGTGGTTACTATCATTAATATATTCACTTATACATAGTCAGGTCATAAGTATTGTCACACAGTAAAAACTTTTCTTTTAGAATGCTGGCCATAAAATAGTTAAAATAGTTTAATTCGAATTTCGAATTGTTCATGAAAATAAAACTACATACTTTTTAGAATTTTACTCATTTTTAAATATGGAGTGGACGCTTAAAGAAGACCGTGTTGCAGTTATTCCGTTGCATCGTTGCGGTTACGCGCCAATTCAAGTTATTGACGTACTGAAAAATTTGAATATAACCAAAAGATCCGTTTATCGCACCATCAAACGATACAATGAAGACACTAGTGTAGATAACAGGTCAAGAAGTGGTAGCCCTCGGTCTATTAGGACTCCAGCAGTGATAAGAGCTGTGAAAGCTCGAATTCAAAGAAATCCCGAACGTAAGCAGAAACTGTTGGACCTTCAGATGGGGTTAAGCAGAACCACGGTGAAAAGGGTGTTAAATGAAGACTTAGGGCTTCGGGCATATCGAAGAAAAACAGGACATTGTTTGAATGCTCGTATTATGCACCTGAGACTGAAGACATGCCGCACTTTGTTTAAGCGGTACGCGGGAAAAAAATATCGGGAAATTCTTTTTTCGGATGAAAAATTTTTTACCGTAGAAGAGAGCTACAACAAACAAAATGATAAGCTGTACGGACACAGTAGTAAAGAAGCGAGCAACCGTATTTCGCGTGTCCAACGAGGTCATTTTCCAACCTCGCTCATCGTATGGTTGGGAGTTTCTTATTGGAGCTTAACAGAGGTACATTTTTGCGAGAAAGGTGTAAAAACTAATGCAGTTGTGTATCAAAATACAGTCCTGAGGAACCTTGTTTCAATAACAGGCACTGGATATTCTAACAAAATTCGGTGCAAGCTCATAGAGCGAAGAGCACACAAGACTGGCTGGCGGCGCGTGAAATCATCTTCATCGGGCACGAAAACTGGCCCTCCTCCAGTCCAGATTTGAATCCGTTAGATTACAAGATATGCCAACACTTGGAGGAAAAGGCGTGCTCAAAGCCTCATCCCAATTTGGAGTCACTCAAGACATCCTTGATTAAGGCAGCCGCCGATATTGACGGGCGAAGTGTCTGGTAGTACGATCGCCAAACCGCTTCCTAAGCGTGGGGATTAAGGCTGTGACGACTACAGTCCGTTAAGAAAGCCCTGGCCCTGGCGATGTAGAATGTCGATGTGTTTCCTGAATCCGCCATTAGCGAGTTTCTTATGTGGAGACATAACACACACAGGACACAAGGAGGCTAATGGATCGACGCAAGTAGCGTCCCAACCAATGGCTTCGCCTCTAAGACCTCACAGAATACCGGCGTGAAGTAGAAGACTAACAAACTTCTGCGTTTCGCCTGGTGAGTGCAGGTAACCGGAGGCCCACACACCCTCCTCCCCCAATTCCGGGAGGAGGGGGGGTCACGTAATCACTTACCATCACGTGAGCCACCTGCTCGTTTGCCTCCGTTTGCTATAAAAAAAAATGTAGGTGCCCTTCGGATGATGTCATTTATTAATATTTCTTTGGTTAATAAACCAGTTGTTTTTGTTTCTTTTTTTCATCCTAACAAATTTTGAACTCATACTATAGAGGTCTCAGACAAAGGAGTTCTACCAACCCACCTTTCACCGAACTTCATTTAGGACAACATGACAGTTGGTGATCACGTCGCCACCTTAATGGTCAAGCTAATGCTACAAAGATATTTCCGTTTCCGATTTCGTTAGAGTTTCCGCCGCTAAAAATGTTTGAGAACCGCTGGTGTTCTCTATTAATGGAAAAGTTTGATCTCTACACAGGCGTACTGCATAGCACGATCTCTATATCTCTAATTATAAAGTCGCATTTGCGTATGAGCATTTCGATAAAGCAATGAATCATTATTATTCTCGAATGGCACGACGCGGATCCAAAATTAGATTTATTTATACGCTGATCGATTTATATGAGGAGAAAACAAAACAAACAGCCGGCGGAAAGAGAAAGGAGATCGGAGATCGGAGAACGCGAATTGATCCAATTCACGTCTTTAAATTAACAGTATTTTAAAAACTACTGCTGTTTTTTTTTTAAAAAAATTCTCACGCATTTTCCTAATACTGGTGGTATGAAGAACTAAAGATGAGATACAAACATTAATCTCAAATCAATATTTTGTACGTATGTATGTATACTCATAGCGCAAATCTATCACAAATTTTATGTACACTTCTTTGTTGTTCCGCTTTTGGTAGAGCAGTGTAATTTTAACTGTTATGTTCTAGCATCTCTGACTAAGCTCCGCCACTCCTTTCTGAGCTGCATTCCTTGTGAATTCATGCAAGGAGGCGTTCCAGTCGGAGGCGTTTCAGGCTCTGTTGTTCTATCTCGTGCTCTTATGCCCTCTATTCCTTGAACTTCTAGACGGTCAAGGAGGCGTCTAGTCACGTCACTAAACAACTTTAGATGCTAGCCAGTACAGTGACGGATAGACAACGGACAGCTGAGTGATTTCTAGTTTCTGGACAGTGTTTACGAAATTGAACGAAGACTGTCACGATAGCCGAGTGATTGGGTAATCGGAATTTGGGTCAAGAGACACTAGTTCGATACCAATGTGGCAGGCTCTTGTCCAATGAGTTTTTTTCCAAAACTTATGTATGATTTATATCGTTGGCTTGGACATAAAGATGATGACAGGCTTGCCACCTGTCACGTTGTCCCCAAAAATGTATTTTGTGCAAGACAGGTCGAGAGGACCTTATTATCAGGACCACTATCTACCACAGTATGGAAGATATTTTTGTTTCTTCAGACACGTACGTACGTCTAGATACACGTGACCATCCCCTCGAATGATTTTCAAAAATTAGTCTCGGCCTACCTCGACCCCTTTTAACTTTCGCGCTGTATATTTTCTTTACCATTCCGTCTACAACTTCACATATATTAATAAAACAGCTTACAGTTTTTTTTTAACAGTCGTTAACGACATCAAACATATAAGTATTTCACTGCGGTTCTCTAGTAGGTGTTCGCTTTAGTTATTTTAACCGAGCTATAAAAAAACTAAATGATTCCTGTGTCTATGATTTACGACGTTCAATAATTTCGAAATGAGGTTATAAATGATATTTGTCTTTGGTAATATTTTAAAAGTGATAAACATATCTTTTAATAATTTCTTGTATTAACGTTTTATTTCATTTTTTATTAGAGCGATCTTCAAAATGACCACAGAAAAGCGAAAAATTAACTCAACCTATAAAAAAAACCAAGAGTATAAATTTAAACAATGTATTCTAAAACGCATTATCTAGTGATGTACTAGAAGTTGACACCAAGCATAAAATATAGCAATACTCATTTTTCTTCATCTTCTTTCTGATATCTATGACCTCTCCTACAGAGTTCTACTGATATCACGTCAGGTATTATATGTGTGCGATTGCACCACCAACTGAAAAGCAAAACACAAAAAATCGTGATATCAGTATGTCGGTACATTTGGCAACTAGAAATTATTACAAAGTGTTATAAATAAGAAATTGGATTGAAGGAGAATAGATAGAAAAAACTATACTTGTTGCTTTTCTTTTACCGTACCGTAAGAACAGAAATTATTATATATTAAAAAAATTATATCCTGACGACCCGTTAGCTTCAACTGTCACATTGTCACAATCAGGCTTCAGTTAAAAGTGAGACGAAAGACCTTCTTGGGGTAGGTAATACCTTTGCCTACCCCAGTATTGGAAACTTGCATAAAGTTTAAAAATAATATAAAAAGGCGTGTGTTTATGACGTCTTGTTGAAGGTGCAGACCAGTACTAATAATAATAATAACGTAGTAATAATTTTCTTCATCGGTGCAACTAGGCCCACTCGTTAGTATACTAAAATAAAATAAATACTTAAATGATATGTTAGAATGATTACAATTTGAATAAAACGTAGTGGTAGTAGTTTTAATAAGGTACGTAATATGTTTTAAACGATAGCCAAATGGTTGGGTGATCTGTATTCGACTCAAGAAGCCCAAGTTCGATTGGTGGTTGACTCGAAGCAATCGATTTTTTCAAAACTTATGTTCTATTTATGGACATAAAGACGGTGACAGGTTCACCACCGGTCACGTTGTCACCAAAAAAAATGACTGCCGTGAAAGGTGGGATGAAAGGACTTAACTGCCTAGACTTCTGACTACTCCTGTATTGGGAACGGCGTAAAGATATTTTTTCAGCCCTTATTATCTGTCGAATTAATTTTTTTCCACAGCCGTCTTCAAAGTTTTTTTATTTAAAATAAATACCGAGCCACACCACTAAGCGTGGATGTGTTTAGCAACTTTATTGTATTTATAAAAGTTAACCCACCCTACTTTCAATTTCATTTTAGTTCTTGAGTGCCATTTCACCGGATAGCGCTTGAGATGCTTTTTAAGCGTTTCAAACGTTTCAAATTTTATTTATAGATCTTAAATCATGTCGATAGGAACGTATGCAGGTTAATGTATGATGGATATCTTTCGCGGAAAACACCGAAGGAAAACACTTTCTTCGAAACTCCTCAAACAAATGCCAAACGCCGAATAATTTGTTTTCGCGCCGTTCGCGATGTTTATCAAACTCACCGCGCGCTTTCCCGATTCATAAACAACCCAAAAAAAAACAACGCATTGGAAAAATACATCTCTGTCCATAAATAATGTCTAATACGGACTTTCAGGGACTATATTTAAAACAGTTTAGTGAGAAGCTCGCGACCGCACGGACATGAACGAATGCCATTGAATCAGTCAGATATGTTCAGCTTTTTTAAGAAGAAGGGTAAGGCCGAGACTGCGGCGGAGACGCCCGAACAAAGCCGAAGGCAACCAACAGAGGCCGCGGCTAGACGCGGTTCAGTCGACACGCGCGCTCCCCGAAACGACAATCATGTAACGAACGAGAAATCGGGCACACTACGGAAGGATGTAGTGAACCTGCTCATACCGGAAACTGATTACAATCAAAAGACCGGCGTCGGCGCACTGCTACAGATAATGGCGGGCAAACGGAGGAGGAACAGGAGGAAAACGAACCCGGACTCCTTCCGCGCGAGTCCGCAGAGTGAGACGCAGAATTTGCAACGTAGCGACTCTGAGTCAAAGCATACGCAAGACGAGACGCCCACGCCGGCCGAAAATACACGAGTCGGCGCGCGCTCACCGTCCGATTCGGCCGATTTCGTCAAAGCGCTGGTGCTGCAGAAATACGCGAACAAGCCAGAAACAAAACAACAACACGTGTCGCTTGTGTACGTCTCGGATGAACCGAATTTGGAAGAGAAACGACATGCGGAGGCATTGTTGCGCGAGATAGCGCGGAGCATAGACTGCACCATAGACGAGATAAATGAGAAAACGGAACAAATGGGTAACGGGGACAGCAAGTCTGACGGTCACGTCTACGAAACGGTTGACGACAGACAAATTGATACGTACAAAAATGATCTCAAAGGCGAATTGGATGGGTTACTTCAAGACGAAAATGAGACGAACAAAATCGATGTGGAAAAAGAAGATACAGCGGAGACGGAGAGCTTAGAATCGCTTGCGTATAAAAAGAAGTCGAACCTTAAACTTCCTAAATCGGACACTGAAGGCTGTTCCGATGATGACCGCTCCGATAATGGGAAGAAGCGAGTGACGTTCAGGAAACACGTCATCTTCGACGATGGAGAACAGCAGACGGACGTTGAAATGAATTCATCCTTCGAATCGCTCACTTCCGAAGAGGAAGAGAGTGAATATCTAGAAGATGCTATTCCAGACAACGATGAAAGGCTAGGTGGTGTTATTGTTTCCCGCGACGATGACAACAAAACGGTCATAAATGTGAACGAAGACTGTGAGACGATCAAAATAAAAGTTGAGTGCTTCGATGACGGACTTAAAAGGATTTCCAGTGACAATAGTGACAGTGGTTTTCTAGAGATGAGTGAAAAGAACGATGATGCAAATGAGAAGAGCATAGATGTAGAAGGAAGTGAGGTCAGTGAGAGCGAGAGCGAGGAAGAAATTGAAGTGATAGAAGGAGAGGAGGCAGAAGACAGCGTAGAGGAGATCGACGAGACTGAAGACGCCGCCACGAATGAGAATATGTGAGTATTCATAAAAGTTAAATACATACTATCTTAGTGATTGCAGTAGAAAACCCTCCTTAGTGACTGCAGGCCGTTATAGAGCAGCTTATTTTCGTTAAGTATTTCATATGATTTCTGATATCGATAAATAGTTATAATTTTCTAGGTGATTTTCATAGCTTGTTCACGCACTTTGTCTATTGTATTTGTCTATATTTTTATCTATTTTTACGCATTTTACCCCAGTACCACACGAAAATTTTTGCTTATCGACTGTGCATTTCAACAAAAACCTGGGGGAAAACTTAGTTACATATAATTTTCGCCATGTATGGGATGATTGGTTGACCAAAACATTAATAATAATGACATGTCATTCAAAAGTTGTTGTATTTTGATAGCATTAATTAGAAATCAAGACGTCTGCCACATACTGTCTCATAAAATATAAAAATCTTGAAGAGCCTTAAGTTTCCCGAGAATAATGTAGCCTCTCTACGCTTAAATACAGGTGTTAAACTACCTGGGAGACATATTTCATTCAAATCAGTTTAGTCAGTTTTCAACGATCTGACGACATTCATGAATGAGCGTCGCAAGCTCTGAGGTCTCGGGTTCGATGCCCGAACGGGTCAACACTGAAAACCACTTTGACTGCATCTTTTGGGTCTGGCTGCGTGTAGTACCTTCGCTATTTCCGATTCCATTACCACACATGCTTTAGCTATTTACATTGATATTAGAGAAATATATGTGATGTAGTTAATACTTATATATGTATTTATTTATTACATCGCACAGGAGTCTATGTGACGAAAAGAAAAAAAAGATAAATAGCTTATTTCCGTAACACTCCATACTGTGTCAGTTTACTTTGTTTATAAGGAACATTGAAATGTATATGTACATAAATTAAACTACACATGTAACTATTAACAAAATAATGAATAGATAAATATTCATATATACAAAAAAATATCTTGTTTATGATTCCATAATACAAATGCCTATGCTTCTTACTTAGGGATCGGAGCAATCTATGTAATGTTGTCCCTATCTTTTTTTTTGGGCCTCCCGTTACCTGCACTCACCAGACAAAACGCAGAAGTTTTTTAGACTTCTACTTTACGCCGGTATTCTGTGAGGTCGTGGTACTTCCCTGGTCGAGCCGGCCCATTCATATAACAACAAAGGCTGATGCGTGGCTCTACCTGTATATATGTTTTTTTTTTTAATTTATTTATCCCTGACACGAGTACAAATATATTATTTATCACACAAATGGTTACCTCTTGCCGGATTCGAATACGTAATCTTTAGTCACGTCGCAGGCAGGGTCATTACCAACTGGACTATGGCACCATCACGAAGAATATCACAGGAAAATTTGGCAATGCGGTGTTGGACATATTTGATTAATGAAAAAAAATTATGTGGTACTGTGTTGGTTTATCGGCTTGCCAAGCATAGTGATTATGGCAAATCCTTCCTTCCTTCCTTGGTGGTTTATGATCTGCATTAGACGTTTATAGACCGAAATGTATATGTGTTATACTTAAAAACAGTAACATGATAAGTAGACCCAAAGAAGTTCTGCCCAAAACGGCTTAATGTGTTATAGGTGATGTCTGGTTTTCTCCATAAAGGTTTTAGTCTGATGAGAGCTTTTCTTTGCGACAGATTTTTCCATCTGTTTGTCTTCAGACAGATATCAAAACAAACATCTTAATCGATCTCATCAGACCGGAAACGCGCAACAGCGTCTAAAGTGCAAGGTGTCTGGTACTACGTTCGGCAATTCGCTTGCCCAGCGTGGCGATTTTGGCTAATCCTACCGTAGAAAAAAGGCCTATCTCCTGCAGTGTACTTTCAAAGACCATTATGATATATCTTCACGCCTTTCCCAATATTCAATAGTGGTCGAAATTCGATTCTTGAGACCTGAGTTCGATCACTATGTGGCAGGCTCGTACCAAATAAAAGTAGGGTTTTAAAGAAAAAACTTATATAAGATTTATATAGTTGGCTATCACTTTGTCCCAAAAATATCTTCGGTGGAAGGTGAGTCGAATAGAGTTAATTGGGGTTAACAGATGTCTAACTGTAGTTAAGTCCTTTCGACCTACCTTTCCTTCGGTGAAAATTTTTTGAGACAACATCACAGGTGAGCCTGTCGCCGTCTTTATGTCCAAGCCTTTATAATGATATGATGAAATAAGTGTTGAGCAAGCAAGCCCTAATGTTTAAGCCTCTAGTGAGATGTATCTATTTTCGTTTTCAATCCTATACGTAAACACAGAAAAGATTTAACTATTGCATAGACTAAATCTATTTACACTTTACGCAAACGCACTATATCCATAGATAAGCACTGGTAAGTCGTCTATGATTCAACGTCATAGGATCAAAATGTTTGCTGAACTACTTACTAGCTGACCCGGCGGACTTCGTACCGCCAAAACCTCATTTCTTTATTTCTTTATTGATAATTGATATAGTTAACAGATTATATAGCGTGTAAAGAGTGAATATGCGGACTTGAAGCCCGAGGCATCCTCTACCAGTCGACCTTTGGGTGATGCAGAGATGAAATGAAGTAGGTGAAGGAGATGAATATGATGGAGATACATTTTATATTATCCCGCTCCTTGTCATTTGAAATTTCTTTATATTTCTCACCTTTTTCGACAGGGACTTAACTAAAAGTTCGGCATAATTTATGTTATTTATAATCAATAAAAATTGCGCATTTTCTTAGACTTGTACAAATATTTCAAAAACAAAATTAGGCAAAGAGTTTCAGCATTTCTCGAGTTTTTGTTAGACTTAGAACAAATGTCAATAAATTTTTACTATAACTAGCTGTCTGAAAGGTATTCCTGTCAGGAATAAGACCGCGAATCACTCGTATGTATTATAAAATAAAATAAATATCTTCACGCAATTCCCAATACAGGGGTAGACAGAGGTCAAGTCTAGACAATTAAGTCCCTTTGACCCACCTTCCACCGAAGATATTTTCGGGACAACGTGACAGGTGGTGAGCCCGTCGCCGCCTTTATGTCCAAGCCAACGATGAAATTCGTACATAAATTTTTGAAAACTTCATTGGTACTGCCACCTGGGGATCGAACTCAGGTCTCTCGACTCGAAATTCCGACCACCCAACAACTCGGCTATCGTGATTATTACTAGGGTATCGTATTACATACAACTTATTATAAGGTGAATAATGCATATAACGACGCGATAGGATAGTTGGTGGTGACCCTCCCTTCGAAGTAAAGAGTTGCGGGCTCACAATTATTAGTGTGATGAATATGAATGTTTGTACTCGAGTCGTGGTTGTTTATATTTATCTATGTAAATCTATTGTACCGTTGACTTGGACATTAAGACGGCGATAGGCTCACCACTTGTCACCTTGTATCAATGCCCTTCGGTGAAAAAGGGTTCAAAAGGACTTAATTGTTTGGACCTCTCTAATAAAGGCCTTTTTTATAGAATTGCACTTGTGTTATAGAATTGGAAACAACGATGAAATTCGTACATAAATTTTTGAAAAACTCATTGGTACTGCCACCTGGGGATCGAACTCAGGTCTCTCGACTCGAAATTCCGACCACCCAACAACTCGGCTATCGTGATTATTACTAGGGTATCGTATTACATACAACTTATTATAAGATGAATAATACATATAACGACGCGATAGGATAGTTGGTGGTGACCCTCCCTTCGAAGTAAAGAGTTGCGGGCTCACAATTATTAGTGTGATGAATATGAATGTTTGTACTCGAGTCGTGGTTGTTTATATTTATCTATGTAAAACTATTGTACCGTTGACTTGGACATTAAGACGGCGATAGGCTCACCACTTGTCACCTTGTATCAATGCCCTTCGGTGAAAAAGGGTTCAAAAGGACTTAATTGTTTGGACCTCTCTAATAAAGGCCTTTTTGTAACCATATTCTTGCAAATAAAGATCTATTCTATTCTATTCTATCTACGCCAGTATTGGGAATAAACGTGATGAAGAATATAATACCGCCCCCTTTCTTCCTGTGGGTGTCGTAAGAGGCAACTAAGGAATTAAATACCTTAATGAATATTCACGATTGCCGTGTGGTTGAGTGAACAGGTCAAGAGACCCGAGTTCGATTCGCAAGGCTCGTACAAAAACTCTAGTACAATTTATTTCGATGGCTTAGACAGAGGTCCGCTCTGTCTACATGTATTGGGAATAGCGTGAAAATATTATTTTTACAAGCTTTTCCCTTGCCTGCTTACGACACTCACGAGATGAAATAATTGAAGACATATTCCTACACCGTTGCCACACGGTAAAGAAAGTGAATTATATCAGTAAATAAAAATGTTTCGCCCGAGCAAGAAGCACGTAAAGAGAAACGTAGGTAAACATAAATGCGTCTGTGGGCGGCTTGGCAGCCAACCGTCAGGAAATACCTAACTGAGTAATTTGTAACGTTTATAGATACTATTAACAGGTTCAAATCATTTATTAAAGAAAAACTTTATAAAATAAAAAAAAATGACGCGTAATTCAATACACCGACAATCGATAGACGTCTAGATAATTCAGTGCTTTTACCCACCGTTCACTGAAAACTTTTGGAGGTGAGTCTATCGCATTTTAGTGCCCAAGACAACTATACACTATACTTTCCTAGATATATATTTATATAAAAAATATTTATATATAACCATTCATAACTCGAGAACAAATTTCAAAAGGTTCATATTTATTACACAAATATTTGCCCCTAGCGGGATTCGACTTCAAACACCTTAGCTTCTAAGGGAGAGCTACAACAACATCGACTCGATATAAAACTTTGAAAAGTCACGAGAGCCGAGTGGTTGGGTGGCCGGAATTTTGAGTCAAGAGACCTGAGTTAGATCAGGTGGCAGGCTCGTACCAATGGGTTTTTCAAAAATTTATGTGCGAATTATATCGTTGTCTAGGATAATCGTACCTCTATAGCTTGAATTCTGACCTCTATTAATGGGACCCTCTGTAAATGAGAGAGATATTTATTTTTACCTGGATTTGTGAGACACTGGGTAAGTGAAATATTAAGATATCTTCGGTGGAAGATGGGTCGAAGGGACTTAATTGTCTAGACTAGACCTCTGTCTACCCCTGTGTTGGGAATTGCGTGAAGATATTTATTTATTTATAAAACTTTAGCTCACCACGGTCTGTGTTTATTACTGTATAACATACTTACTGCATTTTTGAACGCATACAATAAACACTTTCGAATTTCGAACATTCCCCCGTGACAGAGAACTGTCACGGGGGAATGAATGGCTATAAATAACGCGGGAAAACAAAGAACAGTCGTTTTCGATGAGAGACATTGCTAACCTAATTGGCAATACAGATTAAAAATACAACAGATACGAAAAGTCGACTACCTCAAGGTTGAATATGTGCGCCCTTTAAGAAAAAAATCGATACATTTATTTTTTCTCATCTATATTACACAAGGTAGATTGAAGTGTCTATTTGTGTTCCCAATTAACAGCCATTCACTAAATGCATATGAAAGTATATACGGTACATTCATAAATTAAAAAAAATTGATGTGTGCGATTCACACACGATGGAAGTGAAACTTCAGTAAATCAACAAAAGAATGTGATGAATACATATAATTTTAACTTAATTTAACTTAAATTATAACAAGAGTAGAATAATTACAAAGTTTATTTATAAAATAGTATGTATATTTCTGTCTCATTCTTTTACTGCGTCATCGTACACATTTTTGTATTTGTGTCACTTACCTGTCGCTTTTTCCGTTGCATCCGGTTTCAAATCACAACGATTCTAAAGAAGTTTCACTTCAAAAAAAATATTTTTAAAATATTTCTCTGTGTCTATTTATTTCGGCTAATCTCTGAAACGGCTGGACCGATTTTGGTGGCACTTTCACTGGCAGATGGTTGATGTTATAAGGAGTAACTAAGGCTAGACTAGACTTTTATTATAGAAAAAAAATTGGTTCAATAAGAAGCTTTAAATTTTAAAAGCTTGGGCAAAGCCGCGGAGCACAGCTAGTAATAAATGTATACATAGATAGGCAAAAAACCACATACATTACTCTGAACCAAGAAGAAGCTAAAGCACTTGTGTTATAGAATTGGAAACAACGAATGTACCACAAACACCGAAACCCGAGACACTGTAAAAAAGGAGCTTTCTACATTGACATGTCCGGGAATCGAACCCGGGAACTCTCAGATGGCGACAACAAGAAACAGGTGTATACACCTGTTTCTTGTTGTCACCAGCTGTGCCTGCCACTGTACAATATATGCCTCTCTCTATGCCTGGTGCGCCGTTATTTAACAGAGTCCACGGAGGTTGCTCACAGCTCTATATTTATAATTTAATCATCTTTTTAATTACTTTTTGAAATCGATAAAGCGTTCGATTCTTTTGACACGATTAATATACTTATGTTACTTATATAAATTATGATGCTATAAAACAATAAACACAATTAGCGACAAGATTGACCTACACCTCCAACTGTAAGCGCAGCTATGCAGGAAGTTTTGCTACTACTCAAGATTTTTTTATTCTCTCTTTAAAAAAAATATCTTCACGCAATTCCCAATACAGGGGTAGACAGAGGTCAAGTCTAGACAATTAAGTCCCTTTGACCCACCTTCCACCAAAGATATTTTCGGGACACTGTGACAGGTGGTGAGCCCGTCGCCGTCTTTATGTCCAAGCCAACGATGAAATTCGTACATAAGTTTTTGAAAAACTCATTGGTACTGCCACCTGGGGATAGAACTCGGGTCTCTAGACTCGAAATTCCGAGCACCCAACAACTCGGTTATCGTGACTTTTCATTCTCTCTTTCATTTAATTTTTTTCTCTCTTGTATTAACATTTTTATTGAAAATATTTCTCTACATAAATTATTAGTGTAAGTAATTGTTAGTGAAGCTGATTAAAAAAAATACACTAGCTTTCAGCCTATTGCTGAGTCCGTGTAGGGAATTAGAAGCCTAAATAAACTAACAGAAAACTGACAAGATTACCATTACCGATTGACACAGAATACAACTCGACATTTCCTGATTTTTATATTATAACTTCTTCTTCTTTATTGTCTAACAAATCAAAAATTGCAGAAATTGCTCCGCGAACATAGGATTTATTTTTATATAAAAACCTTTATGTCCAAGCCAACATTATAATTCGCACATAAGTTTTTAAATACCCAATGGTACGAGCCTGCCACCTTGGAACTCGGGACTCTTGACCCGAAATTCCGACCACCCGACCATGCGGCTATCGTGACTGTGTAATATATATAAACCTTTTTAAAATTTGTACTCAAGTTATGAATAAATAAAAATAATAAATAAATAAATATCTTCTCGCAATTCCCGATATAGGGGTAGACAGAGGTCTTAATTTTCTAGTCTAGACAATTAAGTCTCCTTCTTGATCCACCTTCCACCGAAGATATTTTAAGCCCGTCGCCTACTTTACGTACAAGCTAACGATATAATTCTTACAAAAGTATATTTTAAAATTACGTAAATTTTAAGAACATCCTATATATATATATATATATATATATATATATATATATATATATATATATATATATATATATATATATATATATATATATGTATATATATATATATATATATATATATATATATATATATATATATATATATATATGTATATATATATATATATATATATATATATATATATATATATATATATATATATATATATATATATATTTATATATATATATATATATATATATATATATATATATATATATATATATATATATATATATATATATATGTATATATATATATATATATATATATATATATATACATATATATATATACATATATATATATATATATATATATATATATATATATATACTTTATGGAGTGTGCTGCCTTCAGCGCCTTTTCCGGACCGATACGACTTGGGGACCTTCAAGAAAAGAGCGTATACCTTTCTCAAAGACCGGCAACGCATCTGCTATTGCAGGTGTTCATGGGCGACGGTAATCGCTTACCATCACGTGAGCCACCTGCTCGTTTGCTTTCCTATTTTATAAAAAAAGGATACGGATAACATAGTTATAACATTTACGTCGACACGCAAGATAATTTTAATCTAGGTGGAATATTTCAATGTAGGTCTCATTCAGCTAAGACATAAACCTGTGTTTATACAGCGCATACCGGAGTGTTAATGTTCATAGCGACCGATCGACAATCTAGACATTTCTTGTACATAAATATAGAGTCGAAGATATGTTACTGGGGAATAAATTAATAATACATAAATAAAATGTGCCACATTACACACATACAAACTGCTGACCTCCTTTTTTCTCGACCTCTGCGGACGAGTGGCGTATACACCGGTTTTCATAGTGTTGCCTCTGAGATCCCGGGTTCGATTCCCAGCCGAGTTAATATCGAAAACCGACTTTTCTACATTTTCTCGGGTCTATGTGTTTGTGGCGCCTTCGTTTTCTGATTCAATAACACAAGTGCTAAAGCTAAAGTCACGATAGCCGAGTTGTTGGGTGGTCGGAATTTCGAGTCGAGAGACCCGAGTTCGATCCCCAGGTGGCAGTACCAATGAGTTTTTCCAAAACTTATGTACGAATTTCATCGTTGGCTTGGACATAAAGGCGGCGACGGGCTCACCACCTGTCACGTTGTCCCGAAAATATCTTCGGTGGAAGGTGGGTCAAAGGGACTTAATTGTCAAGACTTGACCTCTGTCTACCCCTGTATTGAGAATTGCGTGAAGATATTTATTTTTAATAACACAAGTGCTCTAGCTGCTCACTTTGCGATCAGTACAATTTGTGATGTTGTCCTTGTCTATCTATGATAGGAGATCGCTATACAAAAGTACATCGTACCTTAGATTCTGTTGTACGTTGCTGGTCAAAGCTGTGGCTTCATAGTTTTTGATTTTGTGTCTCTTACGACACCCTACGAGGAATGGATTTATACTTAGGCCGAAACCACTTGTCGATGATAATGAATAGGGAACACCACAGCCGTGGAAGTATACAAAAAATGTTTTCTACATTGAACCGACCGGGAATCGAACCCGGGACCTCAGAGCTGTCAACACCATAAAAACCTGTCGGTATCGTCGCGAAGTGCCACAAACACCTAGAAAATGTAGACCTTCACGTTATTACGGGACTAGACCCCTGGCTACCCCAGTTTAGGAAATTGCGTGGAAAATTCTGGAGAAGCGCATGGAAAACTATCGACTAAGATAGTCAGATTTATAAGATTGCGGTACGTTGTTTTTAGTAAAATCATATATATAACGTACAGACATATCGGCCAGTAATATTCCACTGCGGGACACAGACCTCTCCCTTAAAGGTATGGCATAATTGCCACGCTTTGGCAATTGGCAATTAAATTGGCGATCGTTGAACCAGACACCTCGTGCCTTAGACGATGCTGCCCCTCGCCGTGCTACTCAATCTAGTTCAGGTTATTTTTTGTGATGGTAATCCCGCAATCTGTTGGTTGCCGAAGGCATTTTCAAGGCTTATCCATTAATATGAAAAAATATATTCTACAATTAACCCTGGAAATCGAATCCAGGATCTCAGAGTTGGTGACACCATGATAATCATTTTATTATTAATCATTACTCATCAATTTCAGGAAGACGCTGGTGACGCAGGAGAGCAATTTCCAATCCCAAGTGGCCGCACTCACCGAACTCGCCGACACGCGATGCGGCGAAGTGGAGCGAGCGAGGGAACTCATCACCGCTTACAGGAAGGAAATCGAAGCCAAGGACCAGGAGATAGAGCGTAAGTTGTATCAGGATGCATACATAAATACATACATACATACATACATACATACATATGGATAGCATCACATAGTGTGCTCTGATTCCAAAGTAAATAACTAATGCATTTGCGTTATAGAATCGGAAACAACGAAAGCACCGTAAACACCTAGCCCTCACAATGTAGATTTTTACTAGACAATGTATAATTTCTACATTAACCCAACCAGGAATCGAATCGGTGGCCTCTGAGCTAGTGACACCAGAACAATCGGTGTGCAAGTCATCCGTCCTCAGAGGTCGCAGAGGTGGATGATATAGAACTGTATCATGGAGTACATAGAGTATGCAATCAACTAACTTTAAAACTTTTTTACTAGAACTCTTACCATGTGGTAACGGCGTATGAACATTGCCACCAATATTTACTACATTATCCATAGTTGGCGGAATAATCATCTCTAAAAATAACAGACCAAAATAATCAGACTGCAGACCGGCGGCAGCATCTGAGTTACGAATTGCCTAGTACTGCCACCGCCAATCCGCTTGCTAAGCATTATGCAAATCCATTTGCCATAATCTCCACGCTATCCAGTGAGGCATATGTCTATCAGATGACTTAAGCAGGCCGTTTTGTATGTATGCATTGGAACTCCACAGTAATTGCTAAGTTACTCCTATAACATCTGCTATCTGGTAGTGAAAGTACAGTCAAATTTTGTCCAGCCGCTCGGTTTAACTTTGATTTATAGGAAACTACAGACAGAGCTAAAATATTTTATAATTCCGTTGTATTATGTACTGTATATAGCCTACCACTTGGAAGTACAGTCTATAATTGTTGTATATGTATTCGAACCCATAACTTACCATTAACTACAGCAATGCAAAGCGTAAAGGTAGCAAAAGGGGGATGACGTATATTGCAATTTCAAAGTCAACACACGCGAGGTGAACGGACAGATATAAAATATTATTTATCAAACGTCTGGTGACAAAGATGCGGCGTGAAAGTTATAAAGAGCAACTTGGCTCTGTTCCAGCATTCAGGCAATCAATGATGCGGTTGTAATGGTGTAATTGCTCTTTGTGTAAATATTTACAGCTTCGGATCGCGACTGACGTGGGAGTGTGATTGTCACCAATATATTGGCGAATTTATTGTTTGCGGGCAATGTTCGTGACTTTTTTCTTTAGTAATTCAGATACGAAGTCAGAAGTAACAAATAGAATCTACGATGTTAAAAAAATACCCCTAATTACATGCGACTGATAATCTATTCTTTGGCAAAGAGTATATAATCACTACGTCTCATCTATGGCGCTAACTGAAAACCAATAAACAATACCTACATAATAGAAACTCTTTGTGACAGTAAAAATGATATGGCAATGGCTAATATTTTTTGCCATGATCAATTTGTTTTCAAAACAAAGTCGTATTGCAAGTTTTCGTTCACCTGGCATGTTTAATTATTTATCGAAATAGCTTTATAACAATCTAAATAAGTAATTATATACATTTTATTTGTATTATTCCAACCGTTTAATCGTGAAAACTATACAAACATATAGATTGAGTTACCCTAGTTTTTATTAGCATAGTTCAAGATTTAATACTCATTTGCTCCGTGTCTCACTTCCAGAACTAAAATGCGATCTAGCCGCAGCATACAAAGAGTCGGAGTTAGTTCGTCAACGGAGCCGCTCCCTCGAGGAAGAGCTCGCGGCAGCCAGGAGTTGTTCAGCTGACCTTGCAGATCAACTTCAGAGGCGAAACGGTATGATTTTTTTTTCTTCAAATTGTACCATTCATCCATTTATCTATATAGTTCACCACTGCGTCAAAAGTCTGCACTTGCTTTGCAGATTATTGCTGCTGATCGAAAAATTACGATAGCCGAGTCAAGAGACCCGAGTTCGATCCCCAAGTGGCTGGCTCGTACCAATGGGTTTTTCGAAAACTTATGTACGAATATCGTTGGCTTGGACATAAAGGCGGCGACGGGCTCACCACCTGTCACGTTGTCCCGAAAATATCTTCGGTGGAAGGAGGGTCGAATGAACATAATTGTCTAAACTAGACCTCTGTCTTGGGCCCCTGTATTGGGAATTGCGTGAAGATATTTTTTTTTTTTAATATCTTATCGAAAAATTATTTTTATGCTTTTTTTGTGATGAACAATAAATATAGTTTGTTAATAACAATACAATATTAATTGTATTGTTTTAAATTTTATTAATTATTATTAACTTCAGTTCAGTTACGTGAGTTCATTTACAACAGTTCTACTCGACTATTGACAAAGCAATTAAATAAAAAAACTTTGACGCTTGTTTGTATTTTAGAAGATGTTGTTTCACGAGCCGGTGTAGAGTTTGGAGCTCATGGAAGTCTCCTGGGCGTCGAACTCGGATGTCTTGGCTGGAATTTCGATCGCTCAGCCACTCGGCTATCGTGACTTCATAAATATAAAATGAAAAACATTTATAAATATTTTGAAGGTCCCACTAATCCTACTAATGTACACGATATAGCCAATATCTTTAGCCACAAACGCCCGCCTGGTCTCTTACTTCATTTTCACTTAACGTTCTTTATGATTTATTTATTTGCAAAGACTTCTGAGAACTATAACATGATTTGATTAGCTTATAACCGACTTCTAAAATTTTCAAATCCTACAAGTAGTTACAGAGGTATTCAAATAAAAAAAAAAAACTTAATTTGAAATTAATTTTTTAACAAATTCACAAGATTTCGAAAACAAAAGTAAACATTTTTAAATGGATCGGATTTCGAGTCAGAAGACCCGAGTTGGATCCCCAGGTGGCCGGCTCGTACCAATGGATGTTTTCTAAAACTTATGTACGAATATCGTTGGCTTGGACATAAAGGCGGCGACGGGCTCACCACCTGTCACGTTGTCCCGAAAATATCTTCGGTGGAAGGAGGGTCGAATGAACATAATTGTCTAAACTAGACCTCTGTCTTGGGCCCCTGTATTGGGAATTGCGTGAAGATATTTTTTTTTTTTAATATCTTATCGAAAAATTATTTTTATGCTTTTTTTGTGATGAACAATAAATATAGTTTGTTAATAACAATACAATATTAATTGTATTGTTTTAAATTTTATTAATTATTATTAACTTCAGTTCAGTTACGTGAGTTCATTTACAACAGTTCTACTCGACTATTGACAAAGCAATTAAATAAAAAAACTTTGACGCTTGTTTGTATTTTAGAAGATGTTGTTTCACGAGCCGGTGTAGAGTTTGGAGCTCATGGAAGTCTCCTGGGCGTCGAACTCGGATGTCTTGGCTGTCTTGGCTTGGCTTCGATCGCTCAGCCACTCGGCTATCGTGACTTCATAAATATAAAATGAAAAACATTTATAAATATTTTGAAGGTCCCACTAATCCTACTAATGTACACGATATAGCCAATATCTTTAGCCACAAACGCCCGCCTGGTCTATTACTTCATTTTCACTTAACGTTCTTTATGATTTATTTATTTGCAAAGACTTCTGAGAACTATAACATGATTTGATTAGCTTATAACCGACTTCTAAAATTTTCAAATCCTACAAGTAGTTACAGAGGTATTCAAATAAAAAAAAAAAACTTAATTTGAAATTAATTTTTTAACAAATTCACAAGATTTCGAAAACAAAAGTAAACATTTTTAAATGGATCGGATTTCGAGTCAGAAGACCCGAGTTGGATCCCCAGGTGGCCGGCTCGTACCAATGGATTTTTTCTAAAACTTATTTACGACTATATCGATGGCTTGGACATAAAGACGGTGACGTTGTCCCGAAAAATGTCTTCGGTGGAAGGCGGGTCAAAGGGTCTTAACAATTGTCTAGACTAGACCTCGGTCTACACCTGTATTGTGTAATGACGTGAAGATATTTTATTTATTTATTTAAAAGTAAAATTTTAATCTGCTTTATTAATGTCCATTTTCAGATGAATCCATAAAGCAGCTAAGATCAGAGCTGGAGGAGTCTTTGACGCGACGAGCCGAGCTCGAGTCTAAACTCTTAGATTTAGAGAGAGAGAAAGAGAGATTGGAGCAGGAGAAAGTACTTGAGGCGCAAAAGGCGCAAGAGGTAAGTGGTAGTTAGAGTTAACAGAGATTTTTCGTTAAATAAGAATGAATATGAGTGACATGGATACAGTATAAAAGCGAAGCCATAAAATTTTTTCACACTCGTCGCTACTGGTCACAACTAAAAATTAAACACATTTTCACGCCATCCCCAATACAGGGGCAGACGAGGGGCTTCCCCCGAAGACATTTTTCGGGACAACGTGACAGGTGGTGAGCCCGTCGCTATCTTTATGTCCAAGCCAACGATATAAATCGTACATGAGTTTTCGAAATACACAATGATGCTAGGTCTGCCACCTGGGATCGTATGGATCGGGTATTCGAATTCCAATCACTCAGCCATTCGGCTGTCGTGACTGGTCAAAACTGTTTAATATATAAATACATATATACATATATATACACATGGACAACATCACATACACTGCTCTACTCCCAAAATAGGCTAGCTTAAGCTCCTGTGTTATGGAATCAGATACAATTGTGGCGCCGCAAAGAAGCAGACCTGAGAGAAAATCTTGGAAAAATATTTTACATTGACTCGACCGGTAATCTATCCCGGAACCTAAGAGCTGGCGACACCTTAAAAACTGACGTGTACGCCACTAAACCACAGAGGTAGTCATTTATGTGAGAGAGACTTTATATGATGCAATTTCTCTTGCTGATGCGAGAGATGATGCAAAACTTTTACCACTCCACCAGTATTAGAAACAAAAAAAAAAACCCACTTTTCTACGTTTTCGGTTCTTTATGTTTGTGGTGGTATCGTTTTTTCTGGTTCCCATGCAAGTGCTTAAGCCACTTGGACCGTGTGGTAACGGTGTTAGAGTATTGCCATTCCCTTTCTTCCCGTGGGTGTCGTAAGAGACGACTAAGGGAAACAGTCTTGAATAATGTTATGGCAACCGATAGATGGCTGGATAACCGTCTCTAAAAATATCAGACCAAAATTATCAGACCAAAGATGGACAGCAGCGTCTGAGGTGCGAGTGGTCTGCTACTGCCATCGCCAATTCGCTTGCCTAGCGTGGCGATTATGGCAAATCCTCCCTATGTCAAAGGCCTATGTCTTGCAGTGACCTTTAACAGGCCTTTATGTATGTATGTATGCTTAAGCTGCTTACATTGTGATCAGGGCAATGTATGTGATGTTGGCTCTCTACACAAAAGATCTTTCTTCCTGCCTTCTTGCTTACATTGGAATCTCTATCTACATATGTAGTTATAATTATGGACTATAATCATAGACGGCGACGGGCTCACCGCCTGTCACGTTGTCCCGAAAATATCTTCACGCAATTCCCAATACAGGGGTAGACAGAGGCCGAGTCTAGACAATTAAGTCCCTTCGACCCACCTTTCACCGAAGATATTTTCGGGACAACGTGACAGGTGGTGAGCCCGTCGCTATCTTTATGTCAAGCCAACGATATAAATCGTATATAAAAAAAAAAAAATATCTTCACGCAATTCCCAATACAGGGGTAGACAGAGGCCGAGTCTAGACAATTAAGTCCCTTCGACCCACCTTTCACCGAAGATATTTTCGGGACAACGTGACAGGTGGTGAGCCCGTCGCTATCTTTATGTCAAGCCAACGATATAAATCGTATATAAAAAAAAAAAAATATCTTCACGCAATTCCCAATACAGGGGTAGACAGAGGCCGAGTCTAGACAATTAAGTCCCTTCGACCCACCTTTCACCGAAGATATTTTCGGGACAACGTGACAGGTGGTGAGCCCGTCGCTATCTTTATGTCCAAGCCAACGATATAAATCGTACATGAGTTTTCGAAATACACAATGATGCTAGGTCTGCCACCTGGGATCGTATGGATCGGGTATTCGAATTCCAATCACTCAGCCATTCGGCTGTCGTGACTGGTCAAAACTGTTTAATATATAAATACATATATACATATATATACACATGGACAACATCACATACACTGCTCTACTCCCAAAATAGGCTAGCTTAAGCTCCTGTGTTATGGAATCAGATACAATTGTGGCGCCGCAAAGAAGCAGACCTGAGAAAATCTTGGAAAAATATTTTACATTGACTCGACCGGTAATCTATCCCGGAACCTAAGAGCTGGCGACACCTTAAAAACTGACGTGTACGCCACTAAACCACAGAGGTAGTCATTTATGTGAGAGAGACTTTATATGATGCAATTTCTCTTGCTGATGCGAGAGATGATGCAAAACTTTTACCACTCCACCAGTATTATAAACAAAAAAAAAAAAAAAAAAAAAAAAAAAAACTTAATTTGAAATTAATTTTTTAACAAATTCACAAGATTTCGAAAACAAAAGTAAACATTTTTAAATGGATCGGATTTCGAGTCAGAAGACCCGAGTTGGATCCCCAGGTGGCCGGCTCGTACCAATGGATTTTTTCTAAAACTTATTTACGACTATATCGATGGCTTGGACATAAAGACGGTGACGTTGTCCCGAAAAATGTCTTCGGTGGAAGGCGGGTCAAAGGTCTTAACAATTGTCTAGACCGGACCTCTGTCTACCCGTGCATTAGAATTGCGTGAAGATATTTTATTTATTTATTTAAAAGTAAAATTTTAATCTGCTTTATTAATGTCCATTTTCAGATGAATCCATAAAGCAGCTAAGATCAGAGCTGGAGGAGTCTTTGACGCGACGAGCCGAGCTCGAGTCTAAACTCTTAGATTTAGAGAGAGAGAAAGAGAGATTGGAGCAGGAGAAAGTACTTGAGGCGCAAAAGGCGCAAGAGGTAAGTGGTAGTTAGAGTTAACAGAGATTTTTCGTTAAATAAGAATGAATATGAGTGACATGGATACAGTATAAAAGCGAAGCCATAAAATTTTTTCACTCTCGTCGCTACTGGTCACAACGAAAAATTAAACACATTTTCACGCCATCCCCAATACAGGGGTAGACAGAGGCCGAGTCTAGACAATTAAGTCCCTTCGACCCACCTTTCACCGAAGATATTTTCGGGACAACGTGACAGGTGGTGAGCCCGTCGCTATCTTTATGTCCAAGCCAACGATACAAATCGTATATAAAAAAAAAATATCTTCACGCAATTCCCAATACAGGGGTAGACAGAGGCCGAGTCTAGACAATTAAGTCCCTTCGACCCACCTTTCACCGAAGATATTTTCGGGACAACGTGACAGGTGGTGAGCCCGTCGCCGCCTTTATGTCCAAGCCAACGATATTCGTACATAAGTTTTTGAAAAACCCATTGGTACGAGCCTACCAACTGGGGATCGAACTCAGGTCTATTGACTCGAAATTCCGACCACCCAACCACTCGGCTATCGTGACTAATAAATCGTACATAAGTTTTCGAAATACACAATGATGCTAGGTCTGCCACCTGGGATCGTATGGACCGGGTATCTCGACTCGAATTCCAATCACTCAGCCATTCGGCTGTCGTGACTGGTCAAAACTGTTTAATAAATAAATACATATATACATACACATGGACAACATCACATACACTGCTCTACTCCCAAAATAGGCTAGCTTAAGCTCCTGTGTTATGGAATCAGATACAATTGTGGCGCCGCAAAGAAGCAGACCTGAGAAAATCTTGGAAAAATATTTTACATTGACTCGACCGGTAATCTATCCCGGAACCTAAGAGCTGGCGACACCTTAAAACTGACGTGTACGCCACTCAACCACAGAGGTCGTCATTTATGTGAGAGAGACTTTATATGATGCAATTTCTCTTGCTGATGCGAGAGATGATGCAAAAACTTTACCACTCCACCAGTATTAGAAACAAAAAAAAAAAAATATTTTACATTGACTCGACCGGTAATCTATCCCGGAACCTAAGAGCTGGCGACACCTTAAAACTGACGTGTACGCCACTCAACCACAGAGGTCGTCATTTATGTGAGAGAGACTTTATATGATGCAATTTCTCTTGCTGATGCGAGAGATGATGCAAAAACTTTACCACTCCACCAGTATTAGAAACAAAAAAGCTTAAGCTGCTTACATTGTGATCAGGGCAATGTATGTGATGTTGGCTCTCTACACAAAAGATCTTTCTTCCTGCCTTCTTGCTTACATTGGAATCTCTATCTACATATGTAGTTATAATTATGGACTATAATCATAGACGGCGACGGGCTCACCGCCTGTCACGTTGTCCCGAAAACACCTCCGATGGGCAGTGGGTCGAAGTGACTTAATTGTCTAGACCGGACCTCTGTCTACCCGTGCATTGGGAATTGCGTGAAGACTATTGAGGCGAAGAAAGTTCTTCCTTGGTGCCCTCTCGTTTCCACGCGCGCCGCTGCCCGCAGTCGCTGGCGGTGGCGGCGGTAGTTTTGGTGACTATTAGTAAGCCTTCTATACCTATGCAGTTATGGCGACCATAAATAAGTCTTCTATTGCCATGCAGTTATGGTGACTATTAGTAAGCCTCCGGTTGCTATGCAGTTATGGTGACTATTAGTAAGTCTTCTATTGCCATCCAGTAATAGTGACCATTAATAAGTCTCTATAGCTATGCAGTTATGGTGACTATTAATAAGTCTTCTATAGCTATACAGTTATGGCGACCATTAATAAGTCTTCTATTGCTATGCAGTTATGGTGACTATTAGTAAGCCTCCGGTTGCTATGCAGTTATGGCGACCATTAATAAGTCTCTATAGCTATGCAGTAATAGTGACCATTAATAAGTCTCTATAGCTATGCAGTTATGGTGACTATTAATAAGTCTTCTGTTGCCATGCAGTAATAGTGACCATTAATAAGTCTTCTATAGCTATACAGTTATGGCGACCATTAATAAGTCTTCTATTGCCATGCAGTTATGGCGACCTTTAATAAGTCTTCTGTTGCCATGCAGTTATGGCGACAATTAATAAGTCTTCTATAGCTATACAGTTATGGCGACCATTAATAAGTCTCTATAGCTATGCAGCTATGTCGACCATTAGTAAGTCTTCTATAGCTATACAGTTATGGCGACCATTAATAAGTCTCTATAGCTATGCAGTTATGGTGACCATTAATAAGTCTTCGGTTGCTATGCAGTTATGGCGACCATTAATAAGTCTTCTATAGCTATGCAGTTATAGTGACTATTAGTAAGTCTTCTATTCCCATGCAGTAGTAGTGACTATTAGTAAGTCTTCTATTGCCATGCAGTAATAGTGACTATTAGTAAGTCTTCTATTGCCATGCAGTTATGGCGACAATTAATAAGTCTTCTATTGCTATGCAGTTATGGTGACTATTAATAAGTCTTCTATTGCCATCCAGTAATAGTGACTATGAGTAAGTGTAATATAGCTATGCAGTTATGGCGACCATTAATAAGTCTCTATAGCTATGCAGTAATAGTGACTATTAGTAAGCCTCCGGTTGCTATGCAGTTATGGCGACAATTAATAAGTCTTCTATAGCTATGCAGTAATAGTGACTATGAGTAAGTGTAATATAGCTATGCAGCTATGTCGACCATTAGTAAGTCTTCTGTTGCCATGCAGTTATAGTGACTATTAGTAAGTCTTCTATAGCTATGCAGTTATGGCGACAATTAATAAGTCTTCTATTGCTATGCAGTTATGGTGACCATTAATAAGTCTTCTATTGCCATCCAGTAATAGTGACCATTAATAAGTCTTCTATAGCTATACAGTTATGGCGACAATTAATAAGTCTTCTATTGCTATGCAGTTTTGGTGACCATTAATAAGTCTTCTATGGCTATGCAGTTATGGTGACTATTAGTAAGTTTTCTATTCCATGCAGTAATAGTGACTATAAGTAAGTTTTCTATAGCTATACAGTTATGGCGACCATTAATAAGTCTTCTATAGCTATGCCGTAATAGTGACTATTAGTAAGTCTTCTATTGCCATGCAGTTATGGCGACCTTTAATAAGTCTTCCGTTGCCATGCAGTAATAGTGACTATGAGTAAGTGTAATATAGCTATGCAGTAATAGTGACTATGAGTAAGTGTAATATAGCTATGCAGTAATAGTGACCATTAATAAGTCTTCTATTGCTATGCAGTTTTGGTGACCATTAATAAGTCTTCTATAGCTATGCAGTAATAGTGACTATTAGTAAGTCTTCTATTGCCATGCAGTAATAGTGACTATTAGTAAGTCTTCTATTGCCATGCAGTAATAGTGACCATTAGTAAGTCTTCTATAGCTATGCAGTTATGGTGACTATTAGTAAGCCTCCGGTTGCTATGCAGTTATGGTGACCATTAATAAGTCTTCTATAGCTATGCAGTTATGTCGACCATTAGTAAGTCTTCTATAGCTATGCAGGTATGGTGACTATTAGTAAGCCTCCGGTTGCTATGCAGTTATGGTGACTATTAGTAAGCCTCCGGTTGCTATGCAGTTATGGTGACTATTAGTAAGCCTTCTATAGCTATACAGTTATGGCGACCTTTAATAAGTCTTCCGTTGCCATGCAGTTTTGGTGACTATTAGTAAGTCTTCTATTGCTATGCAGTTATGGTGACTATTAGTAAGCCTTCTATAGCTATGCAGGTATGGTGACTATTAATAAGTCTTCTATAGCTATACAGTTATGGCGACCATTAATAAGTCTCTATAGCTATGCAGTTATGGTGACCATTAATAAGTCTTCCGTTGCCATGCAGTAATAGTGACGATTAGTAAGTCTTCCATTGCCATGCAGTTATGGCGACCTTTAATAAGTCTTCTATTGCCATGCAGTTTTGGTGACTATTAGTAAGTCTTCTATTGCTATGCAGTTTTTAGTGACCATTAGTAAGTCTTCCATTGCCATGCAGTTTTGGTGACCATTAATAAGTCTTCCGTTGCCATGCAGTTATGGCGACAATTAATAAGTCTTCCGTTGCCATGCAGTTATGGTGACCATTAATAAGTCTTCTATTGCTATGCAGTTTTTGGTGACCATTAGTCTGCCTTGTATAGCTATGCAGTTATGGCGACCATTAATAAGTCTTCTATTGCCATGCAGTTATGGTGACCATTAATAAGTCTTCTATAGCTATGCAGTTATGGCGACCATTAATAAGTCTTCTATTGCCATGCAGTTATGGTGACCATTAATAAGTCTTCTATAGCTATGCAGTAATAGTGACTATAAGTAAGTCTTCTATAGCTATACAGTTATGGCGACCATTAATAAGTCTTCTATTGCTATGCAGTTATGGTGACTATTAGTAAGCCTCCGGTTGCTATGCAGTTATGGTGACCATTAATAAGTCTTCTATTGCCATGCAGTTATGGCGACCATTAATAAGTCTTCTGTTGCCATGCAGTTATGGCGACCATTAATAAGTCTTCTATAGCTATGCAGCTATGTCGACCATTAGTAAGTCTTCTGTTGCCATGCAGTTATGGCGACAATTAATAAGTCTTCTATAGCTATGCAGCTATGTCGACCATTAGTAAGTCTTCTATTGCTATGCAGTTTTTAGTGACCATTAGTAAGCCTTCTATAGCTATGCAGTTATGGCGACCATTAATAAGTCTTCTATAGCTATGCAGTTATGGTGACCATTAATAAGTCTTCTATTGCCATGCAGTAATGGCGACCATTAATAAGTCTCTATAGCTATGCAGGTATGGTGACTATTAATAAGTCTTCCGTTGCCATGCAGTTTTGGTGACTATTAGTAAGTCTTCTATAGCTATGCAGCTATGTCGACCATTAGTAAGTCTTCTGTTGCCATGCAGTTATGGCGACCTTTAATAAGTCTTCTATAGCTATGCAGTTATGGCGACCATTAATAAGTCTTCATTGCCATGCAGTTATGGCGACCATTAATAAGTCTTCATAGCTATGCAGCTATGTCGACCATTAGTAAGTCTCTATTGCCATGCAGTTATAGTGACTATTAGTAAGTGTTATATAGCTATGCAGTTATGGTGACTATTAGTAAGCCTCCGGTTGCTAAGCAGTTATGGCGACCATTAATAAGTCTTCTATAGCTATGCAGTAATAGTGACTATTAGTAAGTCTTCTATAGCTATTCAGTTATGGCGACCATTAATAAGTCTTCTATAGCTATGCAGTTATGGCGACCATTAATAAGTCTTCTATAGCTATACAGTTATGGCGACCATTAATAAGTCTTCTATAGCTATACAGTTATGGCGACCATTAGTAAGTCTTCTATAGCTATGCAGCTATGTCGACCATTAGTAAGTCTCTATTGCCATGCAGTTATGGCGACAATTAATAAGTCTTCCGTTGCCATGCAGTTTTGGTGACTATTAGTAAGCCTCCGGTTGCTATGCAGTTATGGCGACCATTAGTAAGCCTTCTATAGCTATGCAGCTATGTCGACCATTAGTAAGCCTTCTATAGCTATGCAGCTATGTCGACCATTAGTAAGTCTCTATTGCCATGCAGTAATAGTGACGATTAGTAAGTCTTCTATAGCTATGCAGCTATGTCGACCATTAGTAAGCCTTCTATAGCTATGCAGCTATGTCGACCATTAGTAAGTCTTCTATAGCTATGCAGGTATGGTGACTATTAGTAAGTCTCTATAGCTATGCAGTTATGGCGACCATTAGTAAGTCTCTATTGCCATGCAGTAATGGCGACCATTAATAAGTCTCTATAGCTATGCAGGTATGGTGACTATTAGTAAGCCTCCGGTTGCTATGCAGTTATGGCGACAATTAATAAGTCTTCCGTTGCCATGCAGTTATGGTGACTATTAGTAAGCCTCCGGTTGCTATGCAGTTTTTGGTGACCATTAGTAAGCCTTCTATAGCTATGCAGTTATGGCGACCATTAATAAGTCTTCTATAGCTATGCAGTAATAGTGACTATTAGTAAGTTTTCTATTCCCATGCAGTAATAGTGACTATGAGTAAGTGTTATATAGCTATGCAGTAATAGTGACTATGAGTAAGTGTAATATAGCTATGCAGTAATAGTGACTATTAGTAAGTCTTCTATTGCCATGCAGTTATGGTGACTATTAGTAAGCCTCCGGTTGCTATGCAGTTATGGTGACCATTAATAAGTCTTCTATTGCTATGCAGTTTTTAGTGACCATTAGTAAGCCTTCTATAGCTATGCAGTTATGGCGACCATTAATAAGTCTTCTATAGCTATGCAGTAATAGTGACTATTAGTAAGTCTTCCATTGCCATGCAGTAATGGCGACCATTAATAAGTCTTCTATAGCTATGCAGGTATGGTGACTATTAATAAGTCTTCCGTTGCCATGCAGTTTTGGTGACTATTAGTAAGTCTTCTATAGCTATGCAGCTATGTCGACCATTAGTAAGTCTTCTGTTGCCATGCAGTTATGGCGACCTTTAATAAGTCTTCTATAGCTATGCAGCTATGTCGACCATTAGTAAGTCTTCTATTGCCATGCAGTTATGGCGACCATTAATAAGTCTTCTATAGCTATGCAGCTATGTCGACCATTAGTAAGTCTTCTGTTGCCATTCAGTAATGGCGACCATTAATAAGTCTTCTATAGCTATGCAGGTATGGTGACTATTAATAAGTCTTCCGTTGCCATGCAGTTTTGGTGACTATTAGTAAGTCTTCTATAGCTATGCAGCTATGTCGACCATTAGTAAGTCTTCTGTTGCCATGCAGTTATGGCGACCTTTAATAAGTCTTCTATAGCTATGCAGCTATGTCGACCATTAGTAAGTCTTCTGTTGCCATGCAGTTATGGCGACCTTTAATAAGTCTTCTATAGCTATGCAGCTATGTCGACCATTAGTAAGTCTTCTATTGCCATGCAGTTATAGTGACTATTAGTAAGTGTTATATAGCTATGCAGTTATGGTGACTATTAGTAAGCCTCCGGTTGCTAAGCAGTTATGGCGACCATTAATAAGTCTTCTATAGCTATGCAGTTATAGTGACTATTAGTAAGTCTTCTATTCCCATGCAGTAGTAGTGACTATTAGTAAGTCTTCTATAGCTGTGCAGCTATGTCGACCATTAGTAAGTCTTCTATTGCCATGCAGTAATAGTGACCATTAGTAAGTCTTCTATAGCTATACAGTTATGGCGACCATTAATAAGTCTTCTATAGCTATTCAGTTATGGCGACCATTAATAAGTCTTCTATAGCTATTCAGTTATGGCGACCATTAATAAGTCTTCTATAGCTATGCAGCTATGGCGAGCTTTAATAAGTCTTCTATAGCTATGCAGTAATAGTGACTATTAGTAAGTCTTCCATTGCCATGCAGTAATGGCGACCATTAGTAAGTCTTCTATAGCTATGCAGGTATGGTGACTATTAATAAGTCTTCCGTTGCCATGCAGTTTTGGTGACTATTAGTAAGTCTTCTATAGCTATGCAGCTATGTCGACCATTAGTAAGTCTTCTGTTGCCATGCAGTTATGGCGACCATTAGTAAGTCTTCTATAGCTGTGCAGCTATGTCGACCATTAGTAAGTCTTCTATTGCCATGCAGTTATGGCGACCATTAATAAGTCTTCTATAGCTATGCAGCTATGTCGACCATTAGTAAGTCTTCCATTGCCATGCAGTAATGGCGACCATTAATAAGTCTTCCATAGCTATGCAGGTATGGTGACTATTAATAAGTCTTCCGTTGCCATGCAGTTTTGGTGACTATTAGTAAGTCTTCTATAGCTATGCAGCTATGTCGACCATTAGTAAGTCTTCTGTTGCCATGCAGTTATGGCGACCTTTAATAAGTCTTCTATAGCTATGCAGTTATGTCGACCATTAGTAAGTCTTCTATTGCCATGCAGTTATGGCGACCATTAATAAGTCTTCTATAGCTATGCAGCTATGTCGACCATTAGTAAGTCTTCTATTGCCATGCAGTTATAGTGACTATTAGTAAGTGTTATATAGCTATGCAGTAATAGTGACTATTAGTAAGTCTTCTATTGCCATGCAGTTATGGCGACCATTAATAAGTCTTCTATAGCTATGCAGTAATAGTGACTATTAGTAAGTCTTCTATAGCTATTCAGTTATGGCGACCATTAGTAAGTCTTCTATAGCTATACAGTTATGGCGACCATTAATAAGTCTTCTATAGCTATTCAGTTATGGCGACCATTAATAAGTCTTCTATAGCTATTCAGTTATGGCGACCATTAATAAGTCTTCTATAGCTATTTAGTTATGGCGACCATTAGTAAGTCTTCTATAGCTATGCAGCTATGGCGAGCATTAGTGCGCTGCCCGCAGGCGCTGGCGGCGGCGGCGGCGGACGCGGCGCGGTGGCGCGCGGCGCACGAGGCGGCGCGCTCGCAGGCGTGCGCGCGCGCCGAGCGGATGCTCGCCGACTGCGAGTGGAAGGTGCGCGAGCTGGAGCGGCGCGCGCGCGACGCGGAGCGCGCGCGGGCTGAGGTAGGTGGAGGGGGGGGGGAGCGGCTGGGACTTCTCCCGAGCTTGCGAGGCAGCAGTACATGAATGGGGGGCTCCCGGTACGGGGCTAATAGCCAAGGGTAGCAGGGGACGACGCGTTCCGAACGGTGTTGGTGACGAAAGTGGGGTAGCAGTCCGTGGGAGTCCGATATCACTAAGCTCTCTTTTCCAGGTGGCTGGGTTTCCGTTAGGGATTTCCACACGTTAACAAAAATGAGGGGTGGAGGTGGGTCTAAAGATAATAGGGGTACCAGGTCTCGGAAGTACGTTAGCACGAGTTGCCTTCGTTCTAGGTCAGTGTTCCGATAATGGTAGGAGATTGGAGTCGGAAATATGGCGGAAGGAGTAAGGTATTGCGATAGCTTACTGCTGGCCAAGTGTAGTGGTTATGACAAATATTACTACGAACCACTATTGTAGCTGATCTGTAACATCTGCAAGTTTTGAGGATTAGAATGGTATACCATAATTTGAAACGATACAAATTATTTATTCATTGATGATACAAATGATGTGTGAATAGATGATAACATTATACATATTGATCCTATCCCAAAGTAAGCAGCTTAAGCACTTGTGTTATGGAATCAGAAACCGCGAAGGTACCACAAACACCAAGACCCGAGAAGACGAGGGGAAATTGGTTTTTTTTTGCTAAAAATTGGCGCTAAAAAATATATACATCTGCATGCCATTCCTAATGTCTACACCTGGTAAACAAAGATCTAGACAATTAAGTCCTTTCGATCAACCTTCCACCGAAGACATTTTTCAGGACAACGTTACAGGTTGATTTTGATTGGTGAGCCCATCGCATCGTGGCGGCGGCGGCGGCGGCGGCGGCGGCGGCGGCGGCGGCGGCGGCGGCGGCGGCGGCGGCGGCGGCGGCGGCGGCGGCGGCGGCGGCGGCGGCGGCGGCGGCGGCGGCGGCGGCGGCGGCGGCGGCGGCGGCGGCGGCGGCGGCGGCGGCGGCGGCGGCGGCGGCGGCGGCGGCGGCGGCGGCGGCGGCGGCGGCGGCGGCGGCGGCGGCGGCGGCGGCGGCGGCGGCGGCGGCGGCGGCGGCGGCGGCGGCGGCGGCGGCGGCGGCGGCGGCGGCGGCGGCGGCGGCGGCGGCGGCGGCGGCGGCGGCGGCGGCGGCGGCGGCGGCGGCGGCGGCGGCGGCGGCGGCGGCGGCGGCGGCGGCGGCGGCGGCGGCGGCGGCGGCGGCGGCGGCGGCGGCGGCGGCGGCGGCGGCGGCGGCGGCGGCGGCGGCGGCGGCGGCGGCGGCGGCGGCGGCGGCGGCGGCGGCGGCGGCGGCGGCGGCGGCGGCGGCGGCGGCGGCGGCGGCGGCGGCGGCGGCGGCGGCGGCGGCGGCGGCGGCGGCGGCGGCGGCGGCGGCGGCGGCGGCGGCGGCGGCGGCGGCGGCGGCGGCGGCGGCGGCGGCGGCGGCGGCGGCGGCGGCGGCGGCGGCGGCGGCGGCGGCGGCGGCGGCGGCGGCGGCGGCGGCGGCGGCGGCGGCGGCGGCGGCGGCGGCGGCGGCGGCGGCGGCGGCGGCGGCGGCGGCGGCGGCGGCGGCGGCGGCGGCGGCGGCGGCGGCGGCGGCGGCGGCGGCGGCGGCGGCGGCGGCGGCGGCGGCGGCGGCGGCGGCGGCGGCGGCGGCGGCGGCGGCGGCGGCGGCGGCGGCGGCGGCGGCGGCGGCGGCGGCGGCGGCGGCGGCGGCGGCGGCGGCGGCGGCGGCGGCGGCGGCGGCGGCGGCGGCGGCGGCGGCGGCGGCGGCGGCGGCGGCGGCGGCGGCGGCGGCGGCGGCGGCGGCGGCGGCGGCGGCGGCGGCGGCGGCGGCGGCGGCGGCGGCGGCGGCGGCGGCGGCGGCGGCGGCGGCGGCGGCGGCGGCGGCGGCGGCGGCGGCGGCGGCGGCGGCGGCGGCGGCGGCGGCGGCGGCGGCGGCGGCGGCGGCGGCGGCGGCGGCGGCGGCGGCGGCGGCGGCGGCGGCGGCGGCGGCGGCGGCGGCGGCGGCGGCGGCGGCGGCGGCGGCGGCGGCGGCGGCGGCGGCGGCGGCGGCGGCGGCGGCGGCGGCGGCGGCGGCGGCGGCGGCGGCGGCGGCGGCGGCGGCGGCGGCGGCGGCGGCGGCGGCGGCGGCGGCGGCGGCGGCGGCGGCGGCGGCGGCGGCGGCGGCGGCGGCGGCGGCGGCGGCGGCGGCGGCGGCGGCGGCGGCGGCGGCGGCGGCGGCGGCGGCGGCGGCGGCGGCGGCGGCGGCGGCGGCGGCGGCGGCGGCGGCGGCGGCGGCGGCGGCGGCGGCGGCGGCGGCGGCGGCGGCGGCGGCGGCGGCGGCGGCGGCGGCGGCGGCGGCGGCGGCGGCGGCGGCGGCGGCGGCGGCGGCGGCGGCGGCGGCGGCGGCGGCGGCGGCGGCGGCGGCGGCGGCGGCGGCGGCGGCGGCGGCGGCGGCGGCGGCGGCGGCGGCGGCGGCGGCGGCGGCGGCGGCGGCGGCGGCGGCGGCGGCGGCGGCGGCGGCGGCGGCGGCGGCGGCGGCGGCGGCGGCGGCGGCGGCGGCGGCGGCGGCGGCGGCGGCGGCGGCGGCGGCGGCGGCGGCGGCGGCGGCGGCGGCGGCGGCGGCGGCGGCGGCGGCGGCGGCGGCGGCGGCGGCGGCGGCGGCGGCGGCGGCGGCGGCGGCGGCGGCGGCGGCGGCGGCGGCGGCGGCGGCGGCGGCGGCGGCGGCGGCGGCGGCGGCGGCGGCGGCGGCGGCGGCGGCGGCGGCGGCGGCGGCGGCGGCGGCGGCGGCGGCGGCGGCGGCGGCGGCGGCGGCGGCGGCGGCGGCGGCGGCGGCGGCGGCGGCGGCGGCGGCGGCGGCGGCGGCGGCGGCGGCGGCGGCGGCGGCGGCGGCGGCGGCGGCGGCGGCGGCGGCGGCGGCGGCGGCGGCGGCGGCGGCGGCGGCGGCGGCGGCGGCGGCGGCGGCGGCGGCGGCGGCGGCGGCGGCGGCGGCGGCGGCGGCGGCGGCGGCGGCGGCGGCGGCGGCGGCGGCGGCGGCGGCGGCGGCGGCGGCGGCGGCGGCGGACGCGGCGCGGTGGCGCGCGGCGCACGAGGCGGCGCGCTCGCAGGCGTGCGCGCGCGCCGAGCGGATGCTCGCCGACTGCGAGTGGAAGGTGCGCGAGCTGGAGCGGCGCGCGCGCGACGCGGAGCGCGCGCGGGCTGAGAGGAGGTGGGGGGGGGGGAGCGGCTGGGACTTCTCCCGAGCTTGCGAGGCAGCAGTACATGAATGGGGGGCTCCCGGTACGGGGCTAATAGCCAAGGGTAGCAGGGGACGACGCGTTCCGAACGGTGTTGGTGACGAAAGTGGGGTAGCAGTCCGCGGGAGTCCGATATCACTAAGCTCTCTTTTCCCGGTGGCTGGGTTTCCGTTAGGGATTTCCACACGTTAACAAAAATGAGGGGTGGAGGTGGGTCTAAAGATAATAGGGGTACCAGGTCTCGGAAGTACGTTAGCACGAGTTGCCTTCGTTCTAGGTCAGTGTTCCGATAATGGTAGGAGATTGGAGTCGGAAATATGGCGGAAGGAGTAAGGTATTGCGATAGCTTACTGCTGGCCAAGTGTAGTGGTTATGACAAATATTACTACGAACCACTATTGTAGCTGATCTGTAGCATCTGCAAGTTTTGAGGATTAGAATGGTATACCATAATTTGAAACGATACAAATTATTTATTCATTGATGATACAAATGATGTGTGAATAGATGATAACATTATACATATTGATCCTATACCAAAGTAAGCAGCTTAAGCACTTGTGTTATGGAATCAGAAACCGCGAAGGTACCACAAACACCAAGACCCGAGAAGACGAGGGGAAATTGGTTTTTTTTTGCTAAAAATTGGCGCTAAAAAATATATACATCTGCATGCCATTCCTAATGTCTACGCCTGGTAAACAAAGATCTAGACAATTAAGTCCTTTCGATCAACCTTCCACCGAAGACATTTTTCAGGACAACGTTACAGGTTGATTTTTGATTGGTGAGCCCATCGCATCGTTTATGTCCAATCCAACGATGTTAATAGTGCATTAGGTTTTGTAAAAAAAACCCGTTGGTACGAGACCACCGCTTGGAAATCGAACTCGGGTCTCTTGACGTGAATTCCGTTCACCCAAACTATCGTGACTATGAACTCGGCTATATTAACACCTTGAAAACCGGTGCGAGCACCGTGGAAACGGCTGTGGGGAAATTTTCAAATCAATCATTCCGCTTGCACGGCAGCTGGCGCAGACGCTGGAACAGCTGCAGCCCCGCCCCCCCACTCCCCCCCCCGCGGCGGAGCTGCAGCAGCTGCGCGCGCGGGCGGCGGAGCAGCAGCGCGCCGTGCAGCGGCTGCAGCTGCAGCTGCAGCAGGCCGAGTCGCGCGAGGACGCGCTCAAGCTGGAGCTGCAGCGCCTCGGCGACCTGCTGGAGAAGGGGGCGCTGGCCGCGAGGGAGAAGGAGGAGGAGCATTTGCAGGTACGTGCAGTTTGTAAAATAAAAGGGGCAGCAAGAGGTCTAGTTTAAACAATTAAGTTCATTCGACCCACCTTCCATTGAAGATATTTGAGACAATATAGGTGGTGAGCACGTCGCCGTCTTTATGTCCAATCCAAAGACATATTCGTACGTAGGTTTTGAAAAACCAATTTGTACGACCCTACCACCCAGGGATCGAACTAGGGTCTCTTGACACGAAATTCCGATCACCTCGGCTATCATGACTGTTAGTAGTCCTGTAACTTTAACATGACATAACTGCTAGCCGAATGAGAAAGCTCAAAGTCGCTCAGCGGGTTATGAAAGAGCTATGCTCGTTGTTTCTCTGCGTGAAAGAATCCGCAGCAGAACTAGGGTAACAAACATAGCAATATCAGGACGCTGTAGTGACAGTGGGCCGGTCAGATAGCTCCCAGAACTGACAACCGTTGGGGAAGATAAGTTCTCATGTGGCAACCTCGTTCTGGCTAGCGTAGTGTAGGATGAGCCCCCACAAGATAGAGAGACAACCTGCACAGGGCAGTCGATGTATGCAGGTGGCTCGGGATCGTCCTTTGGATATCTTTGGAGGAGGCCTATGTTCAGCAGTGGACTTTTTATACGCTGTAAAGAAGAATAATAATAGAAAACAATGTGTTGGATTCAATTAAATAATTCAAATAGAAAAATGACGTTATTACATCAGAATACAGATGCAACAAATATGGCGTTCCACAAGGCAGTGTATTGGGTTCAACTTTATTTTTAATGTTTGTAATTGACATAATTGCAGTTACAAAGCATACAAAGTTACAAATCAATATTTATTATTCGCCGATGAATTCTACAAATTATTACATGCAATAAAAAGCCTGATACAATTGTCAATTATGAAAACGAGATTAATAACACTATTGATAGATTAGAATTAGACTTTGAAACAAAATTTTATTTTGCAAAAAAAGGGCCATTCGAGCTATATGTTGTCTAGGTTAGAGGGCATATCTTAGAGAAAAAATTCAAGAAATTAATATTATATATGAAAAATTTTATGTATTTGCATAAAAACGTTAATACTTTTAGCAAGAATACTGGTGCATAATTTAATACTAGGAACAAGCACAAGCTTGTTACTCGATTCCATAGAGTAAGTTACTCGATCATGCGTAGTGTATACGCTTTTACAACAAAATCCCAGTAAATTGGCAAAAATTTTATGGGAAGGATTATTTTAATTATATATAAATGAGTATGTTACTGACAGTAAACCCTGGGAATGAGGTGAACCCTTCCTAGTTTTTTCTAGAAAGAATTATATCTCATTTCGTATTATCTTACAAAAAAAGATGGGCCACTAAAAGATGTTCGGAATTTCAATTTCAAATCTGTATATTTAAAATTAAATACAATTCAAACTTAATAAATCTAATTATCATAAATTCACGTTAGCCGAGTGGTTACTTATCTTCACACACAATCTATGACGGGGTAGCCAGAGAGAACAGATCGCCAAGTGTCACGATCCCTACATACCTCTTTCGTTTCTTTAAGATTCATTATCTTCTTCATACATGCACGGTATCCAAGTACTCTTGACCCTCCCCTCTTGGAACAATTTGCTCTATGGTCTTATGCTTATGGTCTTCGAAAGTTAGTCTCGGTCTACCTCGACACCTTTTAATATTAACTTTCGCTATATATTTACTTCACCATTCGGTCTTCACTCATTCGCTCAACGTGCCCAAACCATTGAAGCGCGTCCTTATAAATTTTTGTGACAAGGTCATCTTTCAAACCTGCCATATTGCGAATCTCTTTGCTTCGCTTTCGAGTTCGCATCTCCACTGCATTCAATTTGCTTTTATGCTTCTTCTGGCATACCCAGGTTTCGCTGCCGTATAACAAATTCGGTACCAACACTGCGTTATGTATTGCAAGGCGTGCACTTTTCACTACGCCTTGCCTTTTGACTAACGCAGTCAGGGCACCATTGACTTTGATTTACCCATATTTCACACTGCGTTCTCTCTTCGTCCCTTTCAAATACCAGAACCTTAGTTTTATTGGCATTCAAACGGAGACCATTAATTTCACATTCTTCATTTATACACGTGACTAATGCCTGCAGTTCTGCCTCTGATGGTGCAATAAGCATTGCATCATCAGCATATAGCAGACAATTTACTTTTATGTCACCCAATTTCACACCCAAACAGCTATCTTTCAGCTTCTGTAAACAGCTGTCAAGATACAGTATGAACAGCCAGGAAGACATGACACAACCCTGTTTTACGCCCGTTTCGACGCTAAACATGGGTGACAGGTCATGCCCTACCCGCACACAGGCTTTACAGTCACAGTAAAGTGACTGCACAGCGCTTAGCAATCACCATCCACACCATACCCCGGCAACAGTTCCCACATTTTATTATTTACAACCTTATCAAATGCTTTCTGAAGATCCACAAAAGCACAGAAAATCTTCTGGTTAGCAGCCAGAAGCTTTTCCGTGATAATGCGGAGAGAAAACATTTGATCCGTGCATCCTCCAGGTCCAAATCCGCATTGCGCTTCCCATAGAAATCTTTCCGATTTCTCTTGCATCCTACGTGTCAAAACCTTCGTGTAAACTTTACTCGCTAAATTGGTCAAGCTGATCGCCCAATAGCACCCGCAGTTAAACTGTGAACCTTTAACTTTATATAAAGGCACAATGACTGCGGATCGCCGATCATCCGGGAGATCCCCCGTTCGCCAGCACAAATTGCACAGCAGATGCAAGCTGTCCCAGACGCGAGGCCCACCATACTTGACCATTTCAGCAATATCTCTGTCTAGTCCCGCACCACATTTACGCAAAATTCAATTTCTTTCATACTGATGACCTCAGTGTCATTGAGGTCCGAGTCTGGCGTACCAGTCTCAGCGTCACCCCCGGATCCCTCACTAAGATCATCACACGCATACATCTCTCTATAAAATTCGCTCTGTCGCTGCATGACGTCCGATTTTTCTGAGAGGACGTCATTGGTTCTCGAAAGCACTTTGTTCATTCTTAAGGCCATCGCACCACTCCGGGTCCTTCCAACCTCTTTCCAGAAGAGTTTGGAGTTCTCCTTGACGTTGTGCGACAACCTTTCGTCCGCTTCCATTCTACACCTTTTACGCACTTCCTCTGTCAATTCTTTCGTGTGAACTTTCTGCAGCTTATATCTTTCTTTCATCTTCTCTCTCATATCCTTATCATTCCTCACTAGAGGCCTAGTCAAACCATGGTCTTCTCTTTACAGCTTCTTTCACTTCATCACTCCACCTAAAATCTCTTCTTTTACTAGTACCTCTTTTTATCGATCCACATACTTCTGCCACTGCACTAACCATTCCATCCCTAAGGCTCTGCCATGTTCCTACCACACATTCTTTTCTGCCATCGATGGTGTCAAGCTTTTCGGCTATCCTTGCATGATATTTGTCCCTAGTGTCCGCTTCCTGAAGCTTCCAGCTTCGGATGCGACAAACCGACTGTGGTTCTGTTACTGCCGTCCGATAGCGCCAACCCGCGAAATATCTCACTAGATAGTGATCCGTTCCCAGATCAGCACCCCTGAACACTCGCGTATCCATCACCTGTTTTCGCAGTCGGTCATCCACCAGGAACAAATCAATCATACTACTCTCATTCTTTCTTTCTCTAGTATACATATGGATTTTCTTGTGATTAAACATAGTGTTTGTCACAAGAGGATCCTTTTCCAGGCCAGTATAAGCTTGCCAGCATCGTTAACCCTTTTATCGCCAAACTATCCAAGCACCGACTCGTACCCTGGACGAGTGGTACCAACCCATCCATTCAAATCACCACATACAACAATTCTTTCGTTTCACCGTACCAAATCTAGAACTTCTCTTACATTCTCCCAAAACGACGAGTTGGTGTGCGTCGCCTTGGGGGGACGCCCTAACACTCGTTGGCATGGGTGCGCAGCTGAGTAGAATTGCAGCCCTGAAAAGGGCTGGCAGGGGTCGCGACGAGCACTATTCTACAATTACCCCTACTTGTTAAAACAAGTCATCGGAAGTCATTCGGAATTCGAGGTAAGATACCCGAGTTCGATCCCCAAGGCTCGTGTCCACGTGCGCCACATCGGGTGCCAGAAGGCGATAGTTTTGGCCGCGTAGTTTTTCACCACTAGTTTCCGATCACGCCATCAATTGATAAGAGTCTTTTTGAACCCTTTCAAAGAGACAATTTTGGTTAAACTGCTTCGAACTCAAGGTGTAGCCCCGAATCTGTTTCCCCTAAGCTGCAATTCTTTGCTTCAGGTCGTCCATGCGTTCCGTTAGTTAGTTTTTGCGTTATGTCTGGCTGGGACATGTTGGTATCAGTTCCAGCGAATGCCATTCATTCGTTTCATACAATTCACGGATTATCATTGCCTGACCTGAAGGACTAATGAGGACTATTGACTATGCGATTCTTTGTCACCACGCTGGAATGGCGTTTCTTTGGTTAGCGTATCCAGCAGTGAGTACCATGCCAATAAGATGATACCACGCCAAAAAGAATGGAGTCCGTATCGCAAAGATCCCGACTGGTTTCCAAAAAGGTGGCCAGCATCACAATCTAGCACATGGTCCAATTATGGGTTAGTGTTATGAGGGGAATTCTTGGGTGGTTTTCGAAAATTTTCCGCCTTCTACAACATGCTCCTCATTTGCTCTACATCATTCACGAACGTCTACATCATTCCCCAACGTCTGAATCCACGGTAACAACGAGTTCCACGGCAGCATCTACACCTGCAGGACTCGTAATTTGACGAACGGCATCCACTGAAGGCACAATTTCATTCGAAGGCTGAACAGACTTAGTCGCTCGAGTTAGGCATCCTCGAAAATTTCGCTCGGTGGCAGTAAAAGGCTTCAGCTCAGCAAAGAAGCTCCGTATAATAGTCCGATATTCAAATCCTCCAGCATACATATTATGAATGAATGAATGAAAATACTTTTATTGTACACCACGAAATCAAAAAATATTAAAAATCAAAAACTAAAAAATCTGTACAATATGGCGGCCTCATCGCTGCGTAGCGATCGCTTCCAGGCAACCAAAGGCGTTAAGTAGCTGCGCTACAGATACCTGGCAGGTGGTGCAGTACCCGGATAAAAAAAATAAATGAAAATTTTAAATAATATTATTATTATTACCAAAAATGTGTGAACCCAGACGGTGTCGCGGCTGCAAGAGGAGCACGCGCAGCGGGCGGCGGGGATGCGCGCGGCGCGCGCGGCGGCCGAGCGCGCGGCGGCCGAGCGCACGCGCGCCGCGCTCGCGCAGCTGCGCGCCGAGCACGAGCGCGCCGCGCGCGCCGCCGACCGCAGGCTGCGCGAGCTCGGCGCCAAGGTCGGTAACATCACACATCACAATGTTCATTCATTCATCCAGTCATTCTGTCATTCAATCACTCAAACATAAGGAATGTTTGAGTGATTGAATCAATCAATATGTCATTCCTTCATTCAACTATTCATTCATTCATTCATTCATTGATTCGTCTAATAATAATAAACTAGACGAGAACATATAACAAATACCAAAAGTTGAATAATAATCTTTATTGTCATAAAATGACATCACATTCACCCATCCATTCATTCATTGAATCGTTCTAATGTTAATAACCAACTAGACGAGCACATATAACAAATACTACATTTTTAAAATATTCTTTATTGTCATAAGATGACATCACATTCACCCTTACATTCATTCATTGAATCGTTCTAATAATAATAATAAACTAAACGAGAACATATAACACTCCAAGATAATAATAATAATAATAATCATTATTGTCATAAAATGTCATCACATTCACCCATACATTCATTTATTGAATCGTCTAATAATAATAAACATTATTGTCATAAAATGTCATCACATTCACCCATACATTCATTTATTGAATCGTCTAATAATAATAAACTAGACGAGCACATATAACAAATACCACATTTTAATAATATTCTTTATTGTCATAAGATGACATCAAATTCACCCATCCATTCATTCATTAAATCGTTTTATAAAATGTACAGTAGTAGAGCCACGCATCAGCGTTTGTTGTTGCATGAATGGGCCGGCTCGACCGGGGAAGGACCACGACCTCACAGAATACCGACGTGAAGTAGAAGTCTAACAAACTTCTGCGTTTCGTCTGGTAGTGGAGTGCAGGTAACCGGAGGCCCAGACTTTTCTCAAAGGCCGGCAACGCATCCGCTATTCCTCCGGTATTGCAGATGTTCATGGGCGGCGATAATCCCTTACCATCACGTGTGCCACCTGCTCGTTTGCCTCCCTCTTCAAACAAAAAAAAAACCAACTAGACGTAAACACTTAACAAATACCACATGTTTATAATTAATTATTTTAATAAGATTTCGTCACAAATTTGCATAAATTCCCTGACTTTCGTACTAGGTAAAAACCATTAACAATTAATTACTTATAGAGACTTAAACGAGTGAAAACTAAAAACATAATTACATGAATACAATAGAAGAAGATTAACATTATAAGGTAGTTTATATTGTCTTTGTATGTGTGTGTGTGTGTTTATCATTTAATGATTTATTCATTCATTCGCCTATCCATTATTCATTTATAGTCACGATAGTCTAACATCGACCTTCAGGAACTAATGAAATTTTTCAAACCAAATGTACGATTTAAATCGTTGACCTGGACATGAAGTTTGCGACGGGCTCACCACGTGTCACGTCCCAAAAACTGAAGACATTTCAGTGGAAAGTGGGTCGAAACGACTTAATTGTCTAGACCTATGTCTACCCTTGTACTGAGAATGGCGTTTTTAAAAAGAATATTCCATTGATACAAGCTACCCGGGGACCGAATTCGTCTCCCTTGACTCGAATTCCGATCACCCAACCGCTCGACTGTGAACTGCTTCTGAAGACTCGGGACTATTTTTGATCGACTAATGTGTTGAGATCGAATCGTGATCCTCCCCCCCCCCACCAGTACGAGAGCCTCAAGGAGGAGCTCGCCAGCAAGCAGACTCAGCACGAGCAGGCGCTGTCGGAGGCGCGCAGCCGGGCCGACTGGGAAGTGCTGCAGCTGCGTCACCTGCTGGACCGCGCCGACATCGGCCACGCCAACAGCGTCGAGCGGCTCGCCGAGCGGCACGAGACGGAGCGAGGTGAGACGCTCGCTGGCCGACTGGGATTAGAACCCAACACCCGTCCATCGGTATTTAGGTACTGGCACTTAGATTCTGATTGTTGCCGTGGATTCAGACATTGGGGAATGATGTAGACATTCGCGAATGATGTAGAGCAAATGAGGAGCATGTTGTAGAAGGCGGAAAATTTTCGAAATCCACCCAAGAATTCCCCTCATAACCCTAACCCGTAATTGGACCATGTACTAGATTGTGATGCTGGCTACCTTTTTGGAAACCAGTCGGGATCTTTGCGATACGGACTATTGAACCTAGATTCTGAATGTTCTTCTTCTTTTCAGCCTGAATATAGGCTTCCACAAAGGACGACCCTCAGCCACCTGCATCCATCGACTATTTAATGCAATGTTTAAAATTTTTTAGCATTCATCATACAATACTAATTGTTAGAAATCATCAATCAATCACGATGGCGGAGTGGTTGGGTGATCGGAGTTTCGAGTCAAGAGACCCGAGTTCGATCCGCAGGGCTCGGAGCAATGGGTTTTCTCAAAACTTAGATACGATTTTCATCTTTGACTAGGACGTAAAGACGTCGACAGACTCATCACCTGCCAAGTTGTACTTAAATAAGCTCCGGTGAGATATGGGTTCAAAAGGACTAAATTGTCCAGATATCTGGCTACCCCTGTATTGGGATTGGCGTGAAGATAAAAGGAATCATATCGCTTTACATGTGCACATGAGTTCCGAAGTCCGGGCCACTCAAAACGCACATTTAGCCATCAGGAGATGACAGTTATAGGGAAAATATTGTCTTACGGTATCGCCGTAAGAATAATAGACGACCTCCGTAAACACCGGTTTTCCAGGAGTCGCCATCTCGTGGTCCCGGGTTTGATTCCCGGTCTGGTCAGGAAATGTAGAGAAACCACTTTTTCTACGTTACCTCTGATCTGGGTGTTTGTGGTGCCTTCGTTATTTCCGATTCCCATACTTCAAGTGCTTAATCGAGACCCCTTGAAAACTTTAAACCAAGCTGCATCTATGGAGCGTGGTATCTCCTTTCCGCATGCTAAGCGTACCAATCTTGAAAGTCTTTTGTTCTTCAGTGGAGTTCTTACAGCTAGAGATTCAAGAGATATCTTGAAACCAATTCTTTATTCTCCACTCTGATGCCTGAGAGTTGACCTTCACGCAATTCCCATTACAGAGGTAGACATCTAGTCTAGACAATTAAGTCCCCTCGACCCACCTTCCACCGAAGATATTTTCGGGACAACGTGACAGGTGGTGAACCCGTCGCCGTCTTTATGTCCAAGCCAACAATGTAATTCGTACATAACTTTTTGAAAACCCTATTGGTACGAGCCTGCCACCTGGGGACCTCGACCCGAAATTCCGACCACCCAACCACTCGGCTATCGTGACTTATTCAGTCACGATTCGTGTTATTGAAACTTTGTAAACAACCACACCAATGACGCAGAACGCCTGAACGAAGAATGGGCGGAGAAGCTCCGGGCGGTTGAAGAGAGAGCTTCAGTGGCGGCCGATGAAGCTCGGAGACTGTTGGAGACGACGCGGAGCAAGATGCTGGCCGAGAGGCACGAGCAGATCTCCAAGCTGAAAGAGCAGCATCGGATCGAGATGGGTCAGTGTAATCGGATGCTGAAGGATTGTGAAGATCGGCACTCCTACCCTTTTCTGCCACGGAACTGCAGTTTATAAACCCGGCCGGAATAAGACAGAGTGTATCTCTGTCTTGTTCTTCACAATAAAACAAAATATCATCACGCCATTCCCAATACTGGGGTAGACAGAGATCCAGACAATTAAGTCCTTTCGACCCAACTTCAACAGAAGACTTTTTGTGGCACAACGTGGCAGGTGGTGAACCGGTCGCCGTCTTTTTGTCCAAGCTATAATATAAATTGTATATACTTTTTGAAATACGAGCGGTACGAGCCTATCTGGGGATCGAACTCGGATCCTACCCATATATCAGGAATGGCGTGAAGACACAGTATATACAGTAAAGTAATTTAAAGTAAAAATCTCCTTCTAGTTATGATGTCCTCGTACTTTAATTTTCACTTAGGACAGTCAGATAAACTTTTTCTTTACGCCATTTCCATTACAGGGGTAGACAGAGGTCTAGTCTAGACAATTAAGTCTCTTCGACCCACCTTCCACCGAAGATATTTCTGGGACAACGTGACAGGTGGTGAACCTGTCGTGGTCTTAATGTGCAAGCCAACGATATAAATCATACAAAGGTCTTTGACAAAACCCATGGGTACGAGTCTACCACCTGGGGATCGGAATCAAGTCTCTTAACTCGAACTTAATTTTCTAAACCTCTGTCTACCCCTGTATTGGGAAAGGCATGAAGATATATACTATAAAGTAATTTGAAGTAAAAAATTGAACAGTGGTAGAGCCACGCATCAGCTTTTGATGTTGCATGAATGGGCCGGCTCGACCGGGGAACTACCACGACCTTACAGAATACCGGCGTGAAGTAAAAGTCTAACAAACTTCTGCGTTTCGTCTGGTGAGTGCAGGCAACCGGTGGCCCACTCACCCTCCTTCCCCTAATTCTGGGGGGCACTCTAAGGCCGGCAACGCATCTGCTAAGCCTCCGGTATTGCGGGTGTTCATGGGCGGTGGTAATAATTTACCATCACGAGAGCCATCTGCTCGTTTGCCTCCCTTTTATGATGTCCTGGTACATTAATTTTCACTTAGGACAGACGTATAATTTTTTTTGTATATATATAAATATCCAGAGAAGCAATGGGAGCAGTTCATGGCCGACAAGGAGAGCTGCCTGTCGCGGATGAAGCGCGAGTGCCGGCAGGAGGGCGAGGAGGAGAGGATCAAGAGGGAGAGAGAGTTGCTGAGAGAGATTGCAGGTACACGGGCCATGGCAGTCGCGAACATATACGTGCTAGGATTTAAAGTTTTTTTAATGTTTTGTATTTGTATGAGCACGATTCGTTTGACGGTCAATAGATGGCGTTGTATGATAACAAATGTTTCAAATCCTATAGACACCAAGTAATAGAGTAAGTCTTAACAACTATTTACTTCACAACCTTTGTGGTCGAGGACTATCGGTTTCCATGATGTCGCCAGCTCTATTCCCGGGTTTGATTCCCGGTGGAGACAATGTAGAAAACACATTTTCTACATATTCTCGGGTCGGTGTGTTTGTGATACTTTCGTCGTTTCTGACTCTATAAGACGAATGCTTTAGCTAATTACTTTGGGATCATAGAACGCCGATACATAACAGAAATTATTATCAAAAAGGAAAAGATATTTAAAATTTAATAACAAAAAGTTCAGCATGACTTAAATGCTTTAAAATGAAAAACCCGACGGTATTCGTAACAACAGTTTGCTCCTGGTATTATTGATTTTAAAAATACGTATATTTACCTTTAACGCATAATAAAAGCAATAATAGTTTAAATACTTTTAGTGTGTAAAGTACGCGCAATTTTATTCGGAAATAGTGTACGATTATAAGAAAAATTCAGGAAGTGACTTGTGTGGGTAATTGTAGTGTTTTCACATATTTTGTGTTTTAAATTATTTGCTTTGAAGTGTTCTTGATTCTGGCTGTTAACTAGACATTATTGTGTACTAAAATTGATTTGGACTATAATTTCAATTTATATATCATACGTATATTGCACGGAAATAAATTGTCAGCTACTAGTATGCTATAAATTTGCTTCTGGATCGCATAGTTATCTGGCGCTGTAGTGAAAATCTTGCCTTTGAATTGAGGGGCCCCGAAGAGGCAGATTTTTTTTTATATTTTACATCATTTTTTTTTCATTTTCTTAAAGATAATACTTATATTTTTCTTGATGATTCATTAAAAAATAAAAGTAAAAGATAAACATTAAAATATCGAAAATAAGTGAAAAGAAAATACGAAGGATTAAAAAATTACAAGGCATAAATTAAGATGTCGTCGACTAAACGCTCCAATATTTGCGCTGGATGTGGAAATAAGTTAAGTCATAGATGTTATCTCACTTGCCGTATTTGTAAGGATGTATGTGATATTGAGTGCATTAACATAACTTCACGCAATTCCCAATACAGGGGTAGACAGAGGTCGAGTCTAGACAATCAAGTCCCTTCGACCCACCTTCCACCGAAGATATTTTCGGGACATCGTGACAGGTGGTGAGCCCGTCGCCGTCTTTAATTAACATTACTGAAAAGAATTATAACTAAATGACCCCAGAAAGTATGGGGAAATGGGAATGCCCATCATGTATATCTAAAAAACCTAAGTGCGGTAATATAAACACCCCAGCGCGCTCTTCAGGAAACACTTCTATAATAAAGCTGAAATCAAACTCTCCTAACTCAAATATTACAACTCAAAAACCCAAATCCCACCATTCCGATATTGAGAGAAGTGGTTCTGAGTTTGTAACCGAAAACATGCTTAGAGAAATACAAAATCAAGAATTAACTTCAACTTTACAAAAGACTATTAAAGGGTTAGTCACCGAACAATTAAAGGACATTAAAAATAGTATTTCTGAATTCCATGATAGTATAAAATTTATCAATGATATGTACGAAGAGGTAAGAAGAGAACTCAAAGAAAAGGACAGTATTACAAACATTTTACAAAAAGATAACGATGAGCTTCATAAAAACGTGTCAGAACTTTCATCTAGACTAAATTTATTAGAGCAGCACAGCCGTGATAGCAATCTGGAAATTCACGGTATACAAAAATGAAAACTTAGTGTCTGTGCTCGTTCAACTAACCAAAACCGTGGACAACCCTCTATTAGATGACGATATAATGCATACTACCCGGGTGGCAAAACTAAATAAAGAAAACAACCAACCTCGCACAGTTGTTGCAAAATTGAAGTCTCCTCGTCATAGAGATGCTGTTTTGGTAGCAGTGGCAAAGTATAATAAGAAGCATCCCCAGGATAAACTAAACACACAGCATTCAGGCACAGCTGATAAAAAAACTACCAATTTTTATCTCAGAGCATCTGAGTCCTGCAAACAAACACCTACATGCAGCTACCAGGAAGACGGCTAAAGAAAACTCACACAAATACGTATAGATACGTAATGGAAGAATCTTTGTGCGAAAAAATTAATCCTGCCAAGCACTGTATATTCGAAATTTGGTCTGTTTAAAATTAACTGTGGCTTAATCGATGTGTTTTCTGTAAATGTTCTATTATTTAGTATAAATAATTGTATTATGAATATATACTATCAAAATGTTAGAGGTCTGCGTACCAAAACTTATGAGGTATATATAAAAACTCTACAGTCTGATTTCGAAATAGTTACCTTTACTGAAACTTGGCTAAATAACAATGTGTCAAGTAGTGAATTGTTTGATTGTAATAAATAAACTGTTTACCGTTGGGACCGAGATAGCTCGAACAATGAGAAGTCAGATGGAGGTGGAGTGATGATTGCTGTTAAAAGAAATTAGTTCCACAGGAATAATGCAGTGGGAAACAAATAATGATGACTTATGGGTCATGATTAAAATAAAAGATAAAGACACTACTAAAAAACTTGGGGTTTGCTGTGTTTATCTACCTCCACCTGTTATCTCAACAAAGTTATCAGATATACTTGATAGCATAAATGATGTAGCTAATTCTGTAGACCAAATATTGATAGTAGGAGATTTTAACATGGGTTTTATACAGTGGGCAAGAAGCTCGCACGCATTAGGTTACGCTCTTACAGATTGTCTGTGTCTAAATAATCTTTTTCAATTTATTAACCATAAAAATATTGCTAACAGAGTCCTAGATTTAATTATAAGTGATATTCCTGAGATTACGGTAAATAACCCACCCGATATTCTTACTGTTGTAGATCCAAGACATCCTCCCTTGTTGATTACAATGTCCTTTGGATGTTCTAATAGTTTACAACCTAAGCTCAGAATAGATTTAAATTATTATAAAGCAAATTATGATCATATAAACTTAGAACTTGGTAATATATACTGGTGCGAGAAGTTTAGTAATCTTAGTGTAAACGAAATGATATCAGTGTTTTACACAATTCTGTTTGATCTTATTAATATATATGTGCCCAAACGAAAGTTTCGAAAACGCAACCAACCAACATGGTTTAGTAAGTCTCTGGTATCGCGGCTTAATGAGAAAGAAAAATACCGTAAGCTTTAGCAAAAATATCAAAATCCGCGAGATAAGGCATCATATGAGATACTTCGGAAAATGTATCGTACCCTTATAAACAAATGTTTTAGGCAGTTCTGCCAAAATGCAGAAACAAATGTATCTAAAAATCCTAAGTCTTTTTGGCGCTACATTAAAGACAAACGCATTGCAGTCGATGCTTTACCGGTAGAAATGCATTTAAATGACATCAGGGCTTATGATGGGACAGATATCGCAAATCTTTTTGCTTCTCATTTTGAAACTATATACACTACAATCTCGGATGTTAATCAAATTTATTTACCATGTTCGTCCATGTCATCAGGATTGTCGAGAATTAGCTTTACCGAGCGCGAGGTACTTAACGCTATTAAAAATCTCAACATGTACAAAAGTTCAGGGCCAGACGCTATACCCCCACTGATGGTTAAATACTGCGGTAAGACCTTGTCCTTGCCTCTTAGTATTATTTTTAATCGGTCACTACAGGATGGAGTTTTCCCTGAAGAGTGGAATAGAGCTCGAATAGTTCCAGTGTACAAGAAGGGCGATCATAGTGACTTAAAAAATTATCGACCGATAAGTATTCTTTCATGCTTTTCAAAGCTTTTTGAATCTCTTATCTGCCCTATAGTATCACATTATTTAAATACTGGCATCTCAAACTCTCAACATGGTTTTCGATCCGGACGCTCAACTCAAACAAATCTCGTAAGTTTTATGTCGGATGTATCTAAATCACTTGATGCACGTAAAGAAGTTCATGGATCTCTATTGAACTGGTTGGCCTCATATCTACAAAGACGCTCACGAGTGGTAGCCGTATATGGATTTGAGTCTAAAGCATACATAGAAAAGTCCGGTGTTCCTCAAGGATCACATCTGGGTCCTATCCTATTTTCCATTTTTATAAATGACATATGCAATAATATAAAAATTTCAAACTATTCTCTCTTTGCCGATGACTTAAAGCTATACATGGAAGTCGGAAGTGTACGTGACAGTTTATTACTTCAATAAGATATCGATGCTGTAGGTCAATGGTGCCAATCAAATTACATGTTCTTGAATGTAGAAAGGTGTTCCTGTGTTAAATTTATAAGAAAAAAAATGTCTTCAGAAACAACTTATCATATTAACAATATGCCAGTTAAGGAAATATCGGAAGTTTGAGATTTAGGTATGCTGTTGGACAGTAGATTAAATTTTTCAGGTCAGATAGACGGTATTGTAAAGAGTGCAGCGAAAATGCTTGGTTTTATCGGAAGGAATACTAATGTATTTAAATCTAAGTGTACTAAGATCATCCTTTACAACGCTCTAGTGCGATCTCGTCTAGAGTATGCTGCTGTTGCGTGGAATCCTTTTTATGCAGTGCATTCTCAACGTATAGAGAAACTACAGCGGGTATTCACAAAAAAGTTGGCGTTCCATACCAGTGGCATTTCCTACCGAGCCCCTTATGAATTACGTCTGAAGCATTTTAACATGACTTCTCTCCATAAGCGTCGCAAGATTCAAACAACCATGTTTCTGTATAAGTTATTCAATGGCCATTTGGACTCCCCTAAGCTGTTAGAGTGCATAAAATTGAATGTACCTCTAAGAATTCCTCGCTCTGGAATTCGAAATATGTTTTATGTCTCGCTTTGCAAAACTAACATCGGTTATAACTCCCCCATATTGAGGATGTGCAGTGAGTACAATCAACTTCAGCAACGAGTTTATGAAATTGATATCTGCAATGTTTCACTGCACAAATTCAAAAGCATGTTACATCAAAATATTAGTCACTCTTAAATGTTCTTTTATAGTTCTAATTGTTATATATATATATATATATATATATATATATATATATATATATATATATATATATATATATATATATATATATATATATATATATATATATATATATATATATATATATATATATATATATATATATATATATATATATATATATATATATATATATATATATATATATATATATATATATATATATATATATATATATATATATATATATATATATATATATATATATATATATATATATATATATATATATATATATATATATATATATATATATATATATATATATATATATATATATATATATATATATATATATATATATATATATATATATATATATATATATATATATATATATATATATATATATATATATATATATATATATATATATATATATATATATATATATATATATATATATATATATATATATATATATATATATATATATATATATATATATATATATATATATATATATATATATATATATATATATATATATATATATATATATATATATATATATATATATATATATATATATATATATATATATATATATATATATATATATATATATATATATATATATATATATATATATATATATATATATATATATATATATATATATATATATATATATATATATATATATATATATATATATATATATATATATATATATATATATATATATATATATATATATATATATATATATATATATATATATATATATATATATATATATATATATATATATACATATATATATATATATATATATATACATATATATATATACATATATATATATACATATATATATATACATATATATATATATATATATATACATATATATATATATATATACATATATATATATATATACATATATATATATACATATATATATATATATATACATATATATATATATATATATATATATATATATATACATATATATATATACATATATATATATACATATATATATATACATATATATATATACATATATATATATATATATATATATATATACATATATATATATACATATATATATATATATATATATATATACATATATATATATATATACATATATATATATACATATATATATATATATACATATATATATATATATATATATACATATATATATATACATATATATATATACATATATATATATACATATATATATATATACATATATATATATACATATATATATATATATACATATATATATATATATACATATATATATATACATATATATATATATACATATATATATATATACATATATATATATACATATATATATATACATATATATATATATACATATATATATATACATATATATATATACATATATATATATACATATATATATATACATATATATATATACATATATATATATATACATATATATATATACATATATATATATATACATATATATATATACATATATATATATATATATATATACATATATATATATACATATATATATATACATATATATATATATATATATATATACATATATATATATATATATATATATATATATATACATATATATATATACATATATATATATATATATATATATACATATATATATATATATATACATATATATATATATACATATATATATATATACATATATATATATATATATACATATATATATATACATATATATATATACATATATATATATATATACATATATATATATACATATATATATATATATATATACATATATATATATATATATATATATATACATATATATATATATACATATATATATATATATACATATATATATATATACATATATATATATACATATATATATATATACATATATATATATATATATATACATATATATATATACATATATATATATACATATATATATATACATATATATATATACATATATATATATACATATATATATATACATATATATATATATACATATATATATATACATATATATATATACATATATATATATACATATATATATATACATATATATATATACATATATATATATACCAGTCAGGCAAGTTCAATGACACATCATAGTTGTCATGATGAGACTTTGGATGAGAAATCTTGTAAAAAAATCCGAATTTCGACAATATATCGATTAAAAAAAAAAGCATATCGATATATTGTCAAGTGTCCTAAGTATCGAGTTGGACCAAGTTACAAATTTTAGGAAAACGTGACAAATCGTGAACTGTTACCGACTTGCAGTCCAAGCCTATGTGCATATAAAAACCCATGTAAAAAAAACCACCCTCTTGAAAACAATGTACTTAAAAACATCCTCTTTCTAAATCGGTTGACAAACAATGTTAAAAGACTTAAAAACATAAATTCTACTTTTGTTACTATTTGTGTCCGAAAATTTAAATACCTTTGGTCTACATTCACTTCATGATACTATATGATGATACTATTTTTGCTTGCTAATGTTATTCTAAGATTCAACTTCCTTTCTTCGACTGTATCGTTTTTCTCAATAGTTTTTTTTTTCTCAAAGTATGTCTTAATATATTTAAAATGTTGAGATATTATGTTGCTTGAGCTTAATCTTCTATAACAAACAGTGATTGCCTTGACTTTTTTGGATTTAACCATAGACTACGTCGTCATATTTATTGTAGATGACTATTTCAATGTCAATGGTAGCAAATATGTCTAAAAAAGGCGTTTATTACTGAGATTGAAGTGTGTAACACTATTTTTTGTTTTTATTGAATATTAATTAAAAATTTAGAATATTGTCTTTTGGACAAATTTAGCTGCCACTCGCATGATGTTTGCTAATTACCTATTCATTATTAATTATTTTTCCGTACTAAAAATACATACAGAAAAAACTTATTAGTTACGCTATTATATCATGATACATGCTTCTTCATTTCATCGAGTCATTTGTACATAAATGTCCACACTTTTTTTAATTTCACATTAATTCCTATTTTCACCAAAGATTGTCCAAAAGGCAGTTTTAAACTATAGTTTAGCCATAACATAGTTCAAATAAAAAATTCACAACTGAATTCCGATAATATTTTTTTCCGCGCCAATTGTAACCATAGAGTATAAAAAAAGTGATAACCGTAGAACTTAAGCACAGATAGTAAATGCACAATATCAATCATTGTCAATTAAAAAAAAATAGAAGAATATACACAAAGGCGTGGTTGTCCCGACAGTTGCAGTTGGCTTGGCGCTTTGGTCGCAGCGTCGAGTGCTTGCGTGTTCATGGGATCGCTGCGCCTCGCTCTCGCAACATTTTTCCTCTCGCTTGCACTCTTGTATTATATACAGAAATCTACTAGTAGAAAGAAGATTTAAAATACTAATTTTACTGCCTCAAAATATAATAAATAAATACGCTACAATTATTTTTTAAATGTATTACAAATAGTTATTTAGGATAGTTTCATCTTTTTACTGCCTAATTGGACTGAACTCATTCATCGTAGAATATGAAACCAAAGAGAATTATAGCTAGGGTTTACAGTAAACAATAATCCAAAGTATACATAAACATTTTAATCAATCACTGACTCAAAAATAAGTAAATATGGTAAATATGCTTACATACATGTTTTGTATATATTTATAAAAAGCTATATTTGTTATGTAATTTTAACGTAACAATAATGATATAAATTGCGCTTCCTATGAGTAAAGGAAAGCTTATACGTTGTCCTTTTCTACTATATTTTTCTTTGGTGGTGAAATATGTGTTTTCATAATCATGTGGAATGTGCTCTAGTCATTTTCTATTATAGTATTATTTTATAATGCGTTGATTGTAAAATTTATTTCTATAGCTATATAATATTGCTTTTTTATACAAGCTTATGTAAAAACGTCTTCCTCTATTTGGCTCAATGTTTCAATGTTGTTCTTACTCATATAATATAACGTATTTTACAATTTTATACTTTAATATTTTTTTATATGGCAATAAAATTTTCATAAAGTTGTTTTTTTTATTTTCCGTACAATGAACAATGATCCATAGAGTATATTGCATTTTTATAGAGATTTCAAAGAATACATTATCATTGACGTTTAAATAATAACGGCTGAAATGAAATTGAACTTTCACTACACTCAAATACAGTATTAATATAATTACTATTGACGTACTAAAGTTTTTCCCCCCAAATCCAACTAACCGTCTAACAGAGAGGCACTTGCGCGAGAGAAGGAGTCGAGAGAGAAGAGGGGAGAAGACGCCGCGAAACTCAAGCAAGTGGAGAAAACCTCTAGGGAGCAGATCGAACACTTGAACAGAAAATGCGCCTGTTTGAGGAAACTGTAAGTTTGTAGTTTTGTCATTTATTACCGACTTCAAAAAAGGAAAGTAATTTAGGAATACACATTATGCAGTACTGGTAAACTGTTAAATGTAAGAATTTAATGAAAATGTCATATCCACAAAGATGTATAAGTCACGATTGCCGAGTTGTTGGGGTCGGAATTTCGAGTCGAGAGACCCGAGTTCGATCCCCAGGTGGCAGTACCAATGAGTTTTTCAAAAACTTATGTACGTATTTCATCGTTGGCTTGGACATAAAGGCGACGACGGGCTCACCACCTGTCACGTTGTCCCGAAAATATCTTCTTACTTAATTGTCTGTGGGACTTAATTGTCTAGACTAGACCTTTGTCTACTCCTGTATTTTTTTTACAAAGATGTAAAATATAACTAATGTTGCTTCGAAAGTTGTTTGGAAGCAGTTGTTTAACGTTATACCGTTAACATAACGTTAAGTTTCACTTTTCTTTAGTTCAATCAAGTTTTAAAGAAAATATTTATTACTAATATGAGGAATAGTCGATAGAGAGAGAGTGAAAACGATAGCCGAGAGATTGGGTAATCGGAATTCGAGTCAAGAGACCCGATATCGATTCCAAGGTGCCATGCCCGTACTAATGGGTTTTTTCAAAATCCTATGTACGTATATCCTTGGCTTGGTCATTAATACGGCGACAGACTAACCACCAGTCACGTTGTCCCAAAAGTCCCGGTCATAGGTGGCAATTACCCACTTATTTCTCTAGACCTCTGTCCACCCCAGTAGTGGGAATGGCGTGAAGATATTTATAATTTTATTTATACGTGTCCAGTTTCGACGACATGCGCGCTCGGCTCGCGGCTCGCGAGCGCTCCGCCGAGCAAGAAGCGAGAGCGAAAGAGAAAGAACTGCACTACCTGCGCTCCGAAGTGGCCAGGCTCACCAAAATACTAGTGGAACAGAGGTATGGTGAGACCTCACGCAGAATACCGTCAGCTTCGATAAATATATAAATATTGTGTAAAGATATAAATAAGACGGTAATATTCTATTGGCGTACGCATAGGTTTTCATGGTGTCGCCAGCTCTGCGGTCTCGGATTCAATTCACGGACGGATCAATGTAAAAAACCACTTTTTCTCCATGGTTTCGGATCTGTCAAATGATTGGTGGTACCTTCGTTGTTTACGATTCCACAACACGCGTGTATGTGATGTTGAGAAAGTGTAAAAAACTCTTCCGGATGGCTATTGAGCCATCCGGGAATCGAAACCGGGACCTCCGATACGGTGACACCTTGGAAAACGTTGTGTCCGCCATTCGAATTGTGTAATATCAATGTTTAATATATCGATTTACCAACAGTCCACCGAAATTAGGGGCGCGCACAAGAGCGGACGGCTGCGAGAACGCTCCGAGGAACGAGGAGTCTTTTTTCGCCGGAGCCGCGCCTCTAGCGTCTGAGACACCGGCGGGCGCGCCGCGGCGGAAAGGTCGTACATACATACATACATACATACATACATACAGACGTACATACGTACATATATACATACAGACGTACATACATACATACGTACATACATGCATACATACGTACATACATGCATACATACATATATACATACATACATACATATATACATAC